>CAXIWF010001035.1:0-31402 GCA_964036045.1 Eutreptiella sp. 'Long Island Sound 2002' | reverse complement strand
AGGGCTCAAGGATATGTCGAGGCCATACCTAACGTTATGGCTGAGATATTTCCTGATACTAGATATGCGTCGTACCCAATGGTTTTCCATAGAGCTGGTATGTTCTTGCTCTGTTTTGTCTGATGCGAAGCTGCGCTGTGTATATTGGACCTATTTCAACAGCAAAGTGTACCAAAATCAACATGATATGATATTCTCCTTCCCGAGACGCACTCGCCACAGATTGGGCTCACCCCACTCCTTTTTGCAGATCAATCCTCTCTAGGGTGTGTTCAGTGCTATATGAGCGCAGTTATGTGCCACTGGTGTTTTTTTTTATCTCAACTTGTGTGATTGCGGATGTTGTGGTTGATTTCATGGTATTTGCTGAACCGATCCTGTCAAGTATTGTATCCAATACTTTATTGTCAAGTTGTATCCAATACTTTATTGCCATGACTTTAGTGCTGGCAGTGCTGTTCAACGTAACCATGACTTTATTGCCATGGATGCATGCTCAAACGTTTACGCATATTATTATCCTCGAAAATGAATATATATATTATTGAACTCGCAGGCTCGATTGGCTCGCTTGTGAATCCCCAGCTGGACGATTTCCGGCGTGTAATGTTCAACCCTGCCCTGTACAGCCTGTGGGAGATATTAATGGTGGAAACTGGACTGCAGAATAACCAGCTCTTCCCTGGTTTGGTGTTGTCTCTGGTGGCGGTCATACTGTCAATACTTGCTAATACTCTGGTTGGTCAGGTAGGCTGCGATGAAGAGTTAAGTATTAGCAGCAGTATGAGTGAAAGTACGAGTACCACTGCTAGCAGTATTATCTCATCTTTCGCGGAGCTTTTATTCGCTATGGTTCCACTATCGATTGCACTGTGGGGGGCGTCGCTTTTTAAATCAGGTAACTCGGGAGCTGGATTTGCACAATCTGTCACAGAGAAACCACGGCGGTCATCGAATGAGTGAGCAGTAAAGTTTGCGAGCGATTTAGCTTCAATATAATTATAATAATATTATCATCATAGTTTATGATAATTTATTTACCACTCCGAGACAAGGATCTCAATAGTCAGAGATGATTATGGTGGGCTACCAAATTCATTTTGCCCCCCGTTAAGATTTAATTCATTGTAGCAGTGGTCGTATTTATTATTGTCATTATTTCATTATGAATAGGTATGTGCAGATCAGTAAACCGCTAGCTAAAGTTTAGCTATCTTCTTCAGCATACTATGTAATACTATGAGAGTATGATAGTAGTATTATGAGAGAGTTCACTTTCTTGAAGACATCAAATATTATAAAGAGGACGAGAACGATAAGTATTATCATTAGAACCGTGAAAATGTTACTCAACTCGGCCGGCAACATATATTGCTAATAGCACAACAACGGCGCGGCACAACAATGAAGCAGAGAGTATGGTGGAATAATACAAGTGCGACCGCATATAATAACTAAGATCAACAAACAGTTGGGAAGAAAGACTGCATTAAATATTGCAGATAATGGAATAGTGAATACCTTAGGCACACTATAGAAACTTTGACAAAAACAAACACCGCTAGCCGGAGGCGTGCAGCTGTCAAAGGCTTAACTAATGCGGTCCATAGTAGTGGTGAGGGGGGGGGGGGGGGGGGAAGGGACATCGATTATATGATCATCAAATAACGACCATAGCCGGTGACGATCGACAAAAAATGCATCGCCAGGCCCAGGCAACTCATAGCTACCCAAAGCCCAGACTTGGGAGTCTAGCCCACTTATTCCCATCTCGCCGATATAATAAATACATGCTCCTGCTAGCTACGCAGGGTTTAATAATATACAACGCTACTTATGATTGGGTTTATTTTCGCACTGCTCTATAGGAAGTTGCAGCGGCAGTCAAGTTCCTGTGCAGTTCAGTACCCGGCGTAGGCTGCCATGGAGCACTGGCAACTCTACGCCAGATATCCTCCAGCGCGGCCAGGCTCAGCGGCTTGCCCAGCACTGCGTTGGCTCCGTGATCCGTGAAGTGCTTGATGTCTTCCGGCAGCACGTTGCCAGACACACCGATGATGGCGCAGCGACAGCCCATCTGGCGTAGTGTCTTAGTTGCTCCCGGCCCGTTTAAGCGAGGCATCTCTGAGTCCATGAGGATAGTTTCGAAGGGAGTAGAAGGGTCGCATTGGCTATAAGCTTCGATTGCCTCTACCCCATCCTCAGCTTCCAGACATTGATGACCCTGTCTGTTCAGAAGGCGGATCAGCTATGAAAGCCAACATTCATAAATTGTTCAAAAAGAAGAGGAAGAATAAAAGGGGTGGGGGTAGAATCAACACAATGATATGATGTGATCCTATTACACACAACATACATTAGATTAAAGCACGCGAAATAGTATCACTATACAAAAGAAAGCCAGCCAGTTCCTGTTTCGTACCATCTTTCTGTTAGTGACAGCATCATCAACAATGAGTATCTTCCGTGGTTTGGACGCAGCTTTATCTTCTTGTTCGGCGCTCACCCTTTCCTCTTCTTCGATCTGTGCCAGGGTCAATGTGTGCAGCTGATGACGAGGGCGTTGGCGGTGAGGCTTCTTGAGCTGGGTACTGATTGGTTTTGGCCTAGCCATGGTGCCATTGGTCTGTGAATTCGATGAACTTTCCTCAGACCCTTCTACACATGGCTTCAATCTTCTTCCCGCGGAGCCCTCTTCAATATCGAGGTCAATGGCGCCCGTCTCCATGGAATTATGAGCGCCCTCATCCACATCGATACCCTCTACACCTTCCTCATCTTCGCCACACTGGAAGTCGAGCAAATCCTCAGCGAGCTGATCTTCAGAGTCGGGGCTTTCATCCACTCCCACGTGCACTGGCACTCGTAGGGTGAACACGCAGCCCTTACCAAGCCCCTCGGAATCCACCGTCAGAGTGCCGCCGTGCTGCTCAACGATACCCTTTGCAATTGCTAGTCCCAGCCCGCTGCCCCCGCCGCCTTGGAGTTTGTTGGCGTTAAACTGCACACCCTCTCCGAACATCTGAGCGAGCTGGGGCTTTGAAAGTCCCGCGCCAGTATCCGTCACCGTGAAACAAAGCATACCAGCGGGTTTTATCTTCGGGGCGGCGCTGGGAGCATCTTGAGCAAGGTCAGTGTCAGATGCACCAGAAGCAGTAGCAGTAGCACCAGTAGCAGCAGCATAAGCAGCAGGGGAATTGTCCTCTTCAGAAGCGGTTGCCGAAAGAGCTACAGCGGAAGTAATAGTCGTAGCGGAAGAGGTGAGTGGCGCTGATCCTAGCTCAGCAGAGGTACCGCCGCTCTGCAGTCCATTATTCCCACACTTATCAGTGAGGCGGTCTCCATTCTTTGCTGTGTGGGATATTTCCGAGGTCGTGACTGGTCTCAGGGTCAGTGGGGGCGCAGCAGCAGATGCAGTTTCAGAACTAGAGCTACCCTCCGAACAGAAAGCACTAGAAGCAGTAGCAGGTAGATCACTAGCCGTTGGGTCTAAGTCTTGACATGAACTGCCAACAGCGCCCGAGTACACATACTTCGCCTCAACTGAGCCAAGGCCAGGGCCAGGGCTAGGACTTGGTGCTACCCTGCCGTCGTTGGAACCACATAACCAAGGCAAGTAGCCTCCGCCACCACCACCTCCGCCGCTGTCACCACCACCGCCGCTGTCACCACCACCGCCGCCGCCACCACCACCACCACCGCCACCACTGCCACAACCACTATTTCCATCACCGCCGTCACCACTAAAAATTCCACCAAGGGCCGCTGCTGCTGTTGATGATGATATACCTTTTGATGCCCTGCGCGCCGCGGACGATGGCGTGCTCGCCCTGCTGGCGTTGCCGAGCATTAGCTTGATACTGGATTGCCGCGGCTCAATCCATATGCCTATAATACCCAGAAATAAGCAAGTATAAATCCAAGGAAATAAAACCAATAAAAAACCCTACTAAAAGCAAAACAAGTGATAAATAACCCATACAAAATATACATGGGATAGTAAAAAGCATGAAACACCATCTGATAGAATGGCAACGAAATAGCAATACACTGAGGAAATAAAGGGTCGACGTACCTTTGACAGTGACCGTCCCATTCTGTGGTGTGAACTTCAGAGCGTTGGAGACCAGGTTACGAATTACCTGTGCCATACGAACTTCATCACCAAGTAGTTGCAAACGTGCCAATTTAAAGCGCCGCACATCGTCAGTGAGAGAGGCAGAGTATGGCTCTAAGTCAAGCTCAAGATTGATGTCTTTCTGCTTAGCTTGGATGTCGAACGCCTTCACAGTCTGCTTCAAGAACTTCCACATTGGGATAACACTCTCGTCCAGTGATAGCGTGCCGCTTTCGATCTTGTCGTAGTTAAGAAGGTCGTTCAGCACGGCGACCGCGGATTCCGCGTTCTGATGCACTGTGTGGGACAACTGCAGCCAGTCGACAACGCGTGCTAAGCTTTCTTCAGAGCTACTTCCAAGCAGCCCAGATCTGAAGATCTTCGCACTGAGGGCACTGAGGGGAGTTAGCGAAGTAACTGCATCAGCACCAGTACGAGCACCAGCACTAGCACCATTGCCAGCATCTAAGTTAGTTTCAGCCGCATCTAGACTGAACCCAAGCCTATCACTTACTCCTGCAGTTCCTGTGTTTCCTGCAGTGGGAGTGGACTCGACTGCT
Organism: Eutreptiella sp. 'Long Island Sound 2002'; assembly: GCA_964036045.1. Taxonomy (NCBI): domain Eukaryota; phylum Euglenozoa; class Euglenophyceae; order Eutreptiales; family Eutreptiaceae; genus Eutreptiella; species Eutreptiella sp. 'Long Island Sound 2002'. Next base: position 26,725 of record CAXIWF010001035.1, on the reverse strand, counting down.
CCAGCGCCAAGAAGCGCACCCGAAGTACAGTAACCTTTCAGACTTGACGCGGCAGAGTCAGTATCAGAACTTCCGCTTCCGTGTCGTTGCTCTGCATCCTCGAAAAGTTCGGGTCCAGCTACTGAAGCTGGGGCTGCAGAAGACAGCACTGATCGATGACTAAAGTCTGAAATACAACATTACAATGAGGCGTGCGTGGAGAGAATATGTAAAATAAAACATGGACGGAGAAGTCTTGCTTTCCCCCTTTCCCCCCGCACACACTCTCCAAAATTATCTTATTGCTTACCTAGGACAGATATTAAACGATCACTCTGCGCACTGCTGCTGACTCTACTGATAACCCCTTCTATGCCAGAACGCAGCGACTTTCCAAATCCTGAAATCTGATTGGGTTCAACTGATGCCTCCGACGCCATGTTGCGACCGCCTCTATCCCCAACCCCAAGCTCATGCTTGGTATCAAAATGCGCCCCCACTTCACCTGCAGCGCTAGTCCCTTTCATAGCAGCAGCAGTACTAGCCGAAGCGGAAGTAATGATATCATTGAGCTCGCCCTCCAGCAGCTTCAAACCTAGTATAACCGTGTTCAGCGGTGTTCGGATTTCGTGCGAGATGAAGCGTACAAACTTCCGCTTGGTGTCCAGTGCGAAGGATTTGTCGCTACTCTCCCGACGCATGAAGTAATCATATACGCAGAACACAAACGAGGTGAAAGCGAATACACAGATAACGCCGATGGTGACATCGATTGGCGTTCGGGTCTCGTAGGAACTAAAGTACTCTTTTGTTGGGTAGATGGAGATAGTGTAGTCTGAATTAGAACCCTGGGATAAACCTTCCTCAGAGAACGTGCGTGACTTGCGGTAGCCATCGAATGCACGATTATGGTCGTCTGTGTCCGCCACAAACTTCGTTTTACCGTCCACAATTTTATACGTCAGAACACTCTTCTTCCATTCGATCACAATGTCAATTCCTGTTACGAAGTTGGGTACGATATCGGCTAGCACATCTCCCCATTCTCCTGTAAGCCCGACCACACCGACTAACTGAGTAGGTTCATTGGCAGGGTAAATAGGCACGGATACACCGAAGAACCTCTCTTCCGTCTCAACGGTATTACGAACACTACTCGTGATAATACTGCAACACGGTCGTAATCTTCTGGCTCCGAGGCTTCATCGACGCAATTTATGAGCTTGTCTGTCAGCCGACCATTGTCTGGATCTGCGCGGGCATTCAGCATGACTGATGGATAAAGCGAGGGGTTGTCGTTAGCTTGAAACAGTAAGGGCATTAACACTTTGTTAGGAGAACCCCAAGATGTTTCTCCAGTTCTGTCTGGTGCTCTGAAGCCTGGATAAGAAAAGTCGAATTTGAATATTCCAAAGCCAAAAGAGGAATAGCCAACTCCCGGCGGGTATGTAGCTTGAACGTATTCTTTAGGCATAAGCTTCGAATCCTCCGACATCTTCAGGTTGCACGATGGGTAATGTAAGCATATGTAACGCTTAGATCAGCAATCGATCTTGCTATAGCGGTGTAGCCTGGCATTGTCGCATTTGGCCAGTTAGAAGACTCCGGGTTTATGTTACCGAATATAGTGGAGATAGCCCTTGCCCCATTCTCTTTTCGACGTACATCTTCGATGACGAAATTGAGCGCAGAAGTTGTGATAGAGTGATAATTCACTCTCAGCAAAAAACGGTTTCTTGCTCGGTTAAAATTGCAAATGCGTAAAAACTTGATATTCCAGCCGCGATAAGCAACGTTATAAAAACACATATACGAAGGACAACTGTTCTATGATTAACAGCCCATTTATAAATAATTACTTTTTTCGGCCCGGGTGGACGCAATGACGAAGTTATTGCTCCCTCAAGCGAACGCTTTTGACGCAGCATAGCCGTTCGGAAATTCTTTTTTTGGTACAAGTTGTGCCAAAATATATATTGCGACACGACGGCAATTTGCTCGTTATCCTGGATTACGCAAGACTTACTTAGCTTACTTAGAATTTACTTAGTAAATTCTGCTGGAAACTTTTATTGAATGCAGGAAATTCTGATTTGGTGACACGTCTTCAAACAATGTTATCGTAGCTCTATATGGGTTTAAATAATACAAATAACTGACCAATATCGAAACATACAGATAATCCGGACAAGTTCGAGAATGTTAGAGAGAACCGAAGGGTTCGAGAAGATTTGATAAATTGTCCGTATTACGAACAATTAAAGTGGTTCTGCACAAAAAGATTGAGTTTACTGTACAGTACAGTACAGTACAGTACAGTACAGTGACGCTAAGACCCTGTCCGTATATCATAGTGCTGAAACGGTTTCATTGGTTACAGTATCTCTGATTAAAACTACTGTACTGTACGTACTGTACTTTAAACAGCAGAGCAGATAAACAGCACGACACATAAACAGCAGAGCAGATAAGCTGTGAGACAGATGGAAATCTCCTAAAGTTTAACTTCACAAATAGTGGGTCAATTTGTTTAAAAGTGACAAAGTAAGTCCCATTTCGGATACAACACTTCCTGGTGCATTCCCAGCCACCAGCATGAGCGTCTCTTAGAGCATCAAAATAGATGGGACAAGTTAAGAGCGAGCTGTCTTAGTCTTAACATGAACAGGGGTGCAAATGGTAACAGTGACTGTTGTTGATCTCTAGCAAGTATTTTTTCATAACTGTCGTATATATTCTCTACCCTTTGGCATCCTAGAAGAAATAGCAGTTCTACTAAACAGCTACTGCTGAAATTTTAGCTCAACTAGTAGTTGCGAGTCCTCTGCTCTGATTGTTGGGGACTATCGCTTGTCCCCTGTTGAGCCGTTGGGCCCCCCAAGCAGTCATAGTTTCAGGTCTCGGGGGCCCTTTGGACCCTTCATCCGAAGGCCCCTTGCTGGGAAACTAACCCCGATTGTCTGCTGTACGAGCTGCGCTAACTTGCCGCTGAAACTCGGCATTCTGCTCGAACTTCCGTGCATACGCCCCGCTATGATCCAAATGAGCGCTTTGCTGCTGCTGTTGCTGTCTTGCTGTGGCCTACCCAGCACTGGTGCTTTATTGGCATCGACACCAGAGTGTGGACGTTTCTCCCCGGCAATATTCATCTGTTGCTGTTGCTGCTGGGATTGAGATGCTTGTCTGCCTGCCATAGGGGCTGTTGCGGGTCTTGCCTGTGCTTGCCCAAGCCTGGAACTAGCATCGTTAGCGGCAGCGGCAGCAGTAGCGGCAGCAGTAGCGGCAGCAGTAGCAGTGGCCGTAGAGCCGGCTTCGGCCATTTCACGCGAATAGCCAGGCATACTAGAGCCCGGCTCTATCCAGTCCCACTCCGGCTCAGGCTTTGAGTAAGAGGAGGAAGAAGAAGAAGAAGAAGAAGAAGAAGGAGGAGGAGGACGGATTGACAAACGATTTATATATATCAGTATGCGATCAAATCTAAAATAAGGAGTAAGTATCGAATATGTAAGGACCTTATCATAGCAAAACTGCCGGGTTTAGACAGAAATTTAACAGTTGACAGTTGACAGACCCACTATGACCATAACTATTACGGTAAAGCAAGCAACTTCTGCGCTGCAAATACATACCTGAATAGCAAAGCCTTGTGAGACATAGAGGTCTTGAAATGCTTTCTAAAGCGCGCCAAATCCGGCTGTGCATCGAATCGCATCGCGCGTGCGTATTCGATTAAGTCAGCGAATGGCTGTGGGCATCCCGCACACAGCTCTGACACTGCCACTTGAGATTTCTTCTCATAAATGAGACGGTATTTCTCCTTGGAGCTCTTGGCCTTCAAGCCCTGCCAGGGGAGCGAACCTTTGAGAAAGTACACGAGCATGTAGCCAATACTTTCGATATCGTCTCGCCTACTCTGCTCGATGCCGCGATGGTTGTTTATAGACGCATAGCGTGGGGTTCCTACAAGGCCTCGACCTTCTCTGTACGGCACGTGGCGGAAAGTTTTAACAGGATCACGGGTAACGCTTAGCCAGGCCAAAGTCCATCAGAAACACTGTGTTCGCCGTCTCATTTAGCCCATCCCGAAGTTTTCCTGAGCGTGAGATATAGAAATATAAAATAAAATGAAATAAAAGAGATGTTCACCATCCATAGTACAAACTGTCCGATGATAATAGTCACACAGGGGAGACTTGATTGTAGGCACTTTTGTCACATGCATGGGCCGGCAGGAGGAATAGCATGCTTTTCAGCACTTACTGGCTTGATGTCGCGGTGGATGATATGCCGCTCGTGGAGTGTGTTAATGCGATCGAGAATTTGGTCGGCTAACCTCAAAACTGTTATTTATGTATTTGACGTCGTCATCATCATTATCATCATCATCATTATCATCATCATAAAAAACAACATCAATTTATCAGAAAGATGGAAATGTAATAATATATATGTTTTCAAGGAAATAGGTTAGTTATTACTCTATAACAAACTTATTTTCTACTCTACAGTTGAAGATGCACACTCACTCGAAGTTAAGCAGCATTTTGATAGTACAGGCCAACAAACTAACTCGGACTCTGTACTGCAACATAAGCTTACCGGTGGGCAACGTAAAGTGTGAGTTAGTTTTCTTGAATAAATCTCCTAGAGATGGACCCATCAGATCCATAACCATCACATTATAATTGTCCTGGGTGCCGTACTGGTAGGCCTGTCTCAAAAAAAAATGCGAATAATGCAGGCATACAGGGAAAAAATGTGCAATAAAAGAGAACAAAATAATCGCTACTATGATGGTGCACTTTATATTTATCAGTTTTACAAGAAGTTTGACAATTAAGATAAGTAGAACTGTTGTCTGTGTGGGACGAGAATACTTTTAGTACTCTGCACAGCATTACACCGACAAGAGATTACACTCCATATCAGATTAATCAGTGATTTAAAGCAAAATTAAATGCATCACTTGCACTTTTTCTTTTTGACTCTTACTCTGCAAAATCCATGACAGCCCTTTAACTCTCTATATACTTTATATTCGTGGCGAAGCTGTGGATGCTTGCCTCCATGCCGCTCAAACTTAATGGCCACCTGAAAAAGTGAATATCAAATGAGTCAAATAACTTTTGATTTGAATATTTACATAGATTTCTATCTGTTTGATTTTAATTCCAGTAACTATTTCCTTTGACGAAAGCTGGGGTACGTGGCGCTGTGGGTGAAAAATATTACCTTTGAGTTCGGATCATCCCTTTTGACGCCGATGTAGACTTCGCCAAAGCTACCCCCACCAATCCTTTGCTTAATATTATACCGCATACTATCCCCTGCTGCAGCGCACTCCTTCATTGCTGAAGAGGATGAAGCCATTCTCTTCCGTTTTCCTCTTTCAAATTAGTTAAAATTTGACACTGGGCCCCAACTGCGGTACTTTGATCTTCTCGCGTAGAAACAACCCGTTTCAACAGCGTGCAGGTATCAAAAAACAAGGAGCGACATTCCTAACAATATGGTTGACAAACCTTTGATATAAATGTCACTACCTCTGTTGCAGGTATCGTACAATAGAGTGTTGAAAGTTTTGCCTGCCTATTTCACCTGCATGTTGAATCCCATTAAATGGTCCCATTTTTAAAAACATTTCATATGTAAAGAAAAATACGCACACTTATTTTGTCCTACTTCCCCAACCCCAATTTGAAATTAAACCCCGGCAGGTTGGAGTTTTGCATCGCATGACGTTCGTCATTGATTGTTTGTTAGCATCTTTGATAGTGTGGCAGACGAGATTAAATAATTTGAAGGGACCAGCATGGTTCACGAGTCCTGGGAGTGTCCGTATTTATTGATTGATTTGGTTACTTGCAGAAGTAGCAGAGACCTCCACCACCCGAACTAGTCGGAGAAGGTTCTGCCATTAACCCTCACAACATGATAACGGCCATTAACGATGACTGGGATGTTAATCCTGGAATCCCAGACATTTGCTTCAGCACGGGCAGCATCACGAAGAGTACGGTTAACTAGACCACTAGGACGATTTTCAATTTGCTCGTATCAGTTAATTATTATAAGAACTTAGAGAAAATAATTCCTGTGCTATGTTATCTGCATCGCGCTTTGCTGTAACAATGCTTCTTTATTCGATTTTAATTGTGTTTGTTTTTATTCACTGCTCACTGCTGCAATCTTGCAGCGCAGCAACAACCTCGAAGAAAACCGACCACAAAAAGAAGCCCGATTTGTTTGATACAATCGATGTCACGAATTCTTCATCGCATCGTTTTTTTAAGTCTGGACAGTTTTCCACCAGCAATCCTCGTGCTGTTGAGACCATGATGGTGTATCGTGAGCAAGAAGTTTTCCAGCAAGCATTTCAGCTAGCTCGTGCAGAGGGTTATTCTATTCAAGGTTTCTATCATACTTCAATATGGCAGCCTCGATGGAAAGATGTCATTTTAGAACAGCTTCTATTACTTGATGGAAGGAGGCGTTTCCCGAAGCAGCTACTTCAACCAGATAGCAAATACGCATGGGACAACAAATGGTGGACTAGTCTACTTGCAGCATCCGATAACCTCTACCTCAACGTTGCCGGTTCTTCCAAATCGGACTACGAGAAAGTTCTCGAGCTAGTTAACATTGCAGGTCTGATGAGCAGGCAAAAAATCACCGTGGGGTACAATAAAACCATTGGGCGAATGGAGTATCGCAATGCGAAGCCAGAGCAGCGACAAATATTAGATAAAAGTCAGTTCTTGTCCTCTGGCGAGTTTTCTACGGTGGATATGCTGCAAAAGTACTGCAACGCTAAGACAGAGAAAGGAGAAAAGGCACTGGTGTATTATATGCACAGCAAGAGCACGTGCTGCTACAAGGAATTCGACAGCACTGAAGAAAATCCCAGAGCAAGCTGGAGAGAGCTCATGAATGCCTTCAACATTGAGTTTCCATCCATCTGTCTCAGGGCGCTTTTAAAAGGCTACAATACATGCGGCGTTGAGAATCAAGATGCTCATTATAGTGGGAACTTCTGGTGGGCTAACTGTGAACATATATCAGCTTTGCAGCAGCAGACCGCGCGTTACGATCCATGGTCGGTGGAATTTTTCGTTCAGCGCTATTCCGTGGATGGCGGTTTCGCTAAAAAGATAGGATTCCATTGTGGTTACAGCATGTATAACTGTGGTGTAAATCTCTATGATAAAGACTGCAAGCGGGAATGGTACCGCGGCAAAATCCTTAAGATGGTAATGGGGAAGATCGGGCCAAGCAATCGCGGGAGGCCGCACGGGCACAACGAGACGGAGGTGTGCTCGCGAATACGAGGAGGGGGCAAGGTGCTCTACAGCGACAACCAGAAGTATATGAGGGAGGAGTTCAAGAACATCAAGAGTGCGAGATAGTTCTTTTTAATGGTACTATTATGGTAGGGATGATGATTGAGTTGCATGGTGGATCTGACCATATATGATCTTGAGGGGACTGCAGTGGTTATGATGGTGCTAATGGCAACAATAAATATTGGAATTAATGTGTGCTCCGTACACCACATGTACACCACATGTACACCACATCAATTTACTCCCACCAAATACACTCTGATTGGACCGGGTTACTCGATCGCTACAACCCAAAAATCATCCAGCTAGATGAGCACAATCCCATGTTGATACATAACATATACATATTAAATTTTACACAGAAGTTTGTAGGAGATATAGATATGTTGTGGTGATTATTTAAGTATTTGACGCACTTGACAAATCTTCTATTTAACTTCTCTATCTTAGTTGTATTACTACTTCAAAAAGGTGTTGGAGATGCAGATGCACTATCATATTATAGCTTTGGATTGCCAGCAGAACTATGGATTGTAGCACAACCAGGCCAACTAATTATTGGTGCTTATAATAATCATTCTGGTGCTAACCTTGATCTAGGATGCTGTGGCAGTATGCTGCTGGAGTTCAAAAACAAAACAGAAACAGCCTTATGATAGTCTAACAAATCAATTGAAAGGCCATATCATAATTAATTTACCGCCATATCGCAATAATTTAAGCTGTTAACACATGGGCTGGCAGAAAATAAATTTGATAAATCTTTGTGAGTCCCGGAACGTTATTGTATGTCTGTCAATATAAGAAGCAATATCTGGCCCTTTCGCAATGTTCTATAAACACCTGATGACTCACACACACACAAGCCTGTATACTCCGGCTTGCGTTACTCACCGCACGGTATTTACTGGGACTACGATCTGAGTCCAATACATGTCCACAAGCTACACAACGGCTAATCACGTTCACGTGAATACCCAGCGTTCACGGGATTTTGGGGTTGTTGTTGCTGCTGCTGATCTTGTCGTCGTCGTCGCAGAATAATAATAGCCTATTATTCAGCAACAACAACCCCGTCCAGAACTGTCGTCTCTCCAATTTGGTTATCTTTATCGAGTGAGTAGGAGCGATGGCCCCTATGCATCCCCACTACACCCCAAGCCTGCAACCCAGTAGTTTTGGGGAGTACCTTAGGTACTTGGAACGAGCTCAATATCTCCGTCCTCCGTGTTTCGACACCCTCTACTTAAGCTTTCGCCAACACCAATACGGCTGCTTCGGCTTTTCCTGCCGTCAAAACAACATATCATCCTATCCTCCTCCTTTTCCTTAGGGTGTTCAGGAGCTACCAGTCGCTGTGGTGCGTTGCAGCAGGGGCAGTACGCAAGACTGACGGCTAGAATGAGTGCGAGTACAAAGGCCGCAGAGAGGTACTGTCCAAGCCATATCTGATACACACCTCGAAAAGACTTCTGGCAGAATCCCTCGTAGAGTAAGCTGTCCACTTCTGCTGGAGTGGTCTTACACTGAGCAATGTCTTCAATATCGTCAAGACTGTCCTGGATGTCATCAATCTTATCGAGAGATCTTCTCACAGCACTATTGAAGAAACATAATGTGAAGGACAGTACAGTCAGTCCAGCCTCTGCAAGTCCCAGGTAGTAAGAGGCCTCGTCAAGCTCATCTTCGAATGGGTTGTCTCCCGTGCAGGTAACGAAGTAGGTAGTAATATCATAGTGACCCCGGGGAATCGCACCCATCAAGTTGTTCACTGGGCTCATGCAGAAGTCTGCCCAACCAATCTACAAGTGGTTCATGCAGGTGAGAAGACATATTGATGACTTGTGTGGTCTTTTCGGTAGGTAAGGATGGCATAAATAGGGTCGTAGATTCATGCAGTCAAGGTGGGGGAGTCAATGCACAAAAGAGCAATATGTGTCAAACGGTATAGCTCAGCATAAAATAAATAGTAATGATTCTTATGCATATGCATAGCTATACCTTTTGGTACACGACCAAAACAGTGTTGCAACTAACTCACCAAAACAGCCATCTCAACGGTTACACAGGCAAAATATATCAGCAGTAGTGGCTGGCCCATTGTGTACCCAAGTGAAGAAAAGCAGGTGAGCTTGAACACGCCACCAAACAGCAAGAGGCCAATTGTTACCATCAGCGTAGCATAGAGGGCCCAAATAATGTAGTTTTTATAATCAACAAGCCATGTATCGACCCTGTCGTGGTAGTAGGAAACGTGATCTGGGATAGGCTTCACGTCACGCAGAAACTTCTCCACTTGAGCTATGTATATCTCAATATCTTCATTGAAGTTATCCGCCGCGGGGCAGCCAGTACTAGCAGCATTATCCAGATGGTTTAGTAGATCATCTCCGTCGCTCACGAGTGAACTGCCAGAGCTAACTAGCGTATCAAAAGTATCCTCGACGAAGCTAAGACTGCCTTGTAGCTTGCCCACTCCATGACCAAGCTCAGCATTGCCAGAGAGCACCATCTGCGCCACCCCAACAGCCCCAGCCACGATGCTTATTATCACGACTATAGCCATCAAACGCTGCCAAGCAAACAAATATTTTCGGGTAGGGGCTTGGGGGTCAATAGTAGTATCGTTGTTGCTGCGGTGCGTTTCACAATCAGAAGTCTCAATACTATTCTGCGTCTCTTTGACTGCAAAATGACGAAACCAAAATCTTTCAATTGAAGAGCTGTAAAATATATCTTTGGTATTATTTTTGCTACCAAGGCAGCAACTACCACATAGATATAACTGCAGCAATAAGACTAGGAAAACGCCCATGCTCCCGCAGATGATGGGGAGGGTAAGTAAGGAACGCGTGTAACCGTTCCACTGCTCCTCATAGGTTATATCGAACTCTTTAGATTGACTGTTCAAGCTGGAGTCCAGATGGGGAAGCTCGTGCATACGCTGCACGATTGTGAGCTCCGAATAGTCCTCGTCATAGTTGTAATCGTTATCAGACATGGTGATAGCGGAAGTAACTTAACTTTGCCCACCAAGTTGCTTCAAATAATGACGGATAGTTTCGTAACTTCAGGAATAATTTTACATCCCAACCCATACTAGCCTGTTTTGGGTCTGCCATACCGCACCATTTTGAAACTCATATCCAAATTCCCGAAGGTGATGAGCACAGGCTTAGTTTCCACGTAATCGAACATTCTGTAATCGCCATATTTTTACTGCTGTGAAGCCCATAATGGCCTAATTTAATAACGGTTCTAAAAAAATAGAATTTATTTTTATGATAAATTTATGTATATTAGAAAATTTAGGCACTGCTGGGACACACCTCTACAAGTTACTGTACCAAGTAACTTTACCGTTAACTTACGAACTGTGACTTAAAGTTATTCTATTTCAGTACAAGCTACAGTAGTACAGGTATTCGCCAATTGCTAGATTTTTCTTCTTTTAATTGACTACTTCGAAGTGTTTGGTAAATTTACTTCGAAGTACCGGTACTTGAAGTAGTTATTTATTTTTTTATTTATTTATTTAATTTATTATTCTCGTAGTCGTAGTCGTACGACTCACATTGTCACAAATGGGGGACAACTATTATTTCTATGACTGCGACGAAAAGTAAAATGAAATCAGTCTTGTTCTGAAATTTCACGATATTCCGCGTCTCAATTCAAATTTGGAGAGTCAATTGAAAGACACTTGGCCTAGAAATAATTACACAGATTCCCTGCTTGTAGTTTTTGCTGCTTATATCATCGGGATTTTGCTGCTTATATCATTGCAGATATATCTTTGTAAGAGTTTTTGTTATGGATCACCCCGGCCCAATGGTGGTGCTGGGGGCTGATACCGCGAAGGGTAAAAATGCTGAAGCGCGCCCCTCCGCTCCTCCTCAGCACTTATCATCGGCCTTGATGATGTGTACATACATTACAGAGACCGTTGTGATGGCAGATGCTGACGTTGTCGTGCTGGGAGCAGCAAATGCTGTTCTGATGGTTGTATTTCTCTTATTCTTATGGTGTTTATACTCCCGGAGGTGCACCTATAAAGGTCACCTTCGGTCCCTACGAAGCCCAATAAGTCTAAATGGGGCAATTTTAGGTGGGTGATATCACAGTCCACATGATGGTGAATTGGTGCCCGCAGGATGCCTAGATTTTTTTGGCAGGTTCATGTTGTTACTCGATTTTATTAAGGATACTAGTTATTTTGTTTTGTGTTTGTGCTTACATCAGTGTTAGATGCTGAGGATTGCTTGGCTCATAATTCTATCACTTATGCAATCATAATAACGGATTTGACTCATTCGCCGACATCTGAACTAACCAACGCTTGCATTTTAGTTGGTGTCTTGATTACTGCTGGTGAATTGAATTTTAAGCTGTGGCAAAACTTGATTGTTAATATAACGAGCAGCTGAGTTACGCTACAAGCCGGGATATGTATTGACAAGGTTAAATAATGCGTGTTTGATCGTACTCGTTTCTGTGCGTGCTAAATTACACAAAAGTAATACCAGCCAGATGTCATCATATGTGAGCCTGGTGGTAAGGATCCACGGCTTGGGTTTGCCGCACAGCTAGTACTACTACGGTAGCTAGTAGCTACCGGGAAACTGCATAATGATTGCAATACGTGCGGGTACTTAAATTGGGGCTGGAGATGACACCGCAACAGACCTGGGTACTTGGATTGGGGCTGGAGATGACACCGCAACAGACCTGGGTACTTGGATTGGGGCTGGAGATGACACCGCAACAGACCTGGGTACTTGGATTGGGGCTGGAGATGACACCGCAACAGACCTGGGTACTTGGATTGGGGCTGGAGATGACACCGCAACAGACCTGGGTACTTGAATTGGGGCTGGAGATGACACCGCAACAGACCTGGGTACTTGGATTGGGGCTGGAGATAACACCGCAACAGACCTGGGTACTTGGATTGGGGCTGGAGATGACACCGGGATCGCGTCTCTGCGACAAGCCCGCCCCAACCCTCCAGTATGTTAATTACCCGTTACATTTAGAAATAAACACTCAGCCTGAGTGACTGAGTCTGAATATGTACCGTGTAGTCACCGTGACCCGACTACCCAAGTTATACTTCCTATTGTAGCCTAGAAAACCTTTCGTAGACAGAATGGTGTATTTGTTTAAACACGGGGTAAATTTAGGCACACCCCATAAGTTACCGGAAAAAAACTTGGCGAGTTTTCGGATGAAAACTGACAGAAAAACTCGAGTTTTTCGATCGGGTGGGCCAAATACACTTAGTGAGCTGCTGGGAGGTTGAACTTCAACTTGAACACACACGCTCGATTTCAATGTTAATTACGGTAAATTTACCTGTATTCGGCTGGCTCAGCGGGTATTATCGCATTAAGACGATCATTCTTTAATAATAATACCTTAACCAGTGTCTATGATAGGACTTCCTCCTGATTTACGGCAGTGAGTGCTTACTTCTGCTCTTTAGAAACAGTATACTCAGTATTAAAATTCCATACCTGAATCGCAATTAATTGAAACTTATGTGCGAGTAGGATTATGAGTGACACTAACTATGACGAAGACTATTCGGAGCTCACAATCGTGCAGCGTATGCACGAGCTTCCCCATCTGGACTCCAGCTTGAACAGTCAATCTAAAGAGTTCGATATAACCTATGAGGAGCAGTGGAACGGTTACACACGTTCCCTACTTACCCTCCCCATCATCTGCGGGAGCATGGGCGTTCTCCTAGTCGTATTACTGCAGTTCTATCTGTTTTTTAGTCTTTTTGCCAAAGGAAGTAAGGCTAGAGAGACTAGGGCGAGCTTTGCCGATTTGATCTCAACTATAATTCTAATATGCATCACTATTGGAGCGCTGATTGCTGCACAGATTGTACTATTTGGCAATGCAGAGCTGGACCGTGGCGTCAGTAATCTGAAAGATGGACTCAACTACGCCGAAGATACCTTTATCGAACTGACTAACTCTGGTTATATCCTAATCAAGAATGGAAATAATGTTCTCAAGCAGTTGGAAACTGCTGCGGGCACAGGCTGCTCTGAAGTTGATACTCTCAATGAATTCATCGCGGAATATATAGACTCGGTCGAAGATTACTTGAAATACGTCGAACCAGTTCCTGGTCAGGTTTCATTCTATCATGATGGCGTCGATAGATGGTTGGTTAGCTTCAAAAACAATACTATCTGGGTACTTTATGCTGTGATGATGATCACAATCGGACTCTTGTTCTGTGGAGGAGTTTTGAAATTTAGCTGCTTTACAACATTAGGCTATATACTTGGTCAACCTCTGTCGCTTGTCTATTTTGCTATCGTCACAGTTACAATGATTGCTCTGGTGAGTTTTAATCAAATCCTTCCTCTATTGCTTATAAATATGCGTTTACATTGTATTTCGCGCTAACATTATAAATAGGAATTTCTATATAAGATGTATACTCCATACTCACTTGTCCTCATTTTATTATTGTCTTCTGCCGTTCACTTTATTACCTTCACTTTTATGAATCCGTGCACATATCCCATTTAGATGGGCTGGGCAGACTTCTGTATGAGCCCAGTGAGCAACTTAATGGGTGCGATTCCCCGCGACAACCTGGAGATAACTGCCTACTATCTCACCTGCGAGGGAGAGAACCCGTTCCAAGCAGATCTAGATGACGCTTCGCTCTTTATAGGACTGGCTGATGCTGCGGTCAACGCCTTGTCGCTTACGGTATGCTTCGGAAATGCCGCATTACTAGAAGCACAAGGCACTATCAATAGCATTGAAAGTGCTATCAACAGCATCGAAGGCATTGCTCAGTGTGAACCCACAAAGGAGCAGGTAGGCAGTGTAATCTACGAGGGATTCTGCCAGAAGTCTTTTCGAGGTGTGTATCAGATATGGCTTGGACAGTACCTTTCTGCAGCCTTTGTGCTCGCACTCATTCTAGCAGCCAGCCTTGCGTACTGCCCCTGCTGCAACGCACCACCGCCACCTCGACCAAGATCGGTTGCTCCTGAGGACCGAGATCTTGAAGATCCTGCTGAGGTTTGGTGTGAGCATAGTGGAGAAAGAAAGGAATAGCGTAATTGCACTTGAAAGGATAGATGTGGTATAATGAGGTTTCCTCACATATCACGACATCGAATAGTGCTCGAAGCAATTGGCAATATATGAGCTGCAGATACACTACCTCATTAGTATTACCCTCATAAACTGAGCTATGAAAAGCCATTTCGATATACTTCTAACCCCCCGTCCCGTCCCCCCGTCCTCCGAAATTTCGGTTTGCTGCTTTTACTCTTTAGCTGTCCTGTTTAGTCTAGTTTACTCAATTACTGTTCTGTTTAGTCTACTTTACTCTTTTACTGTCCTGGTTAGTCTAGTTTACGCTCTTGCTGTCCTGTTTAGTCTATATTACTGTCCTGTTTTGTCTAGTTTACTATTTTTTCTTTTAATTTCTTTCTTGAATCTGTTAACAAACTTCCCCCTTGTTTTATAATGCAAGTGCAATACCCTATGCAGTATTCTAAAGTATTGATGGTTTATCATTGCTGAGGAGTAACGTATAGCGAATAGTAGTTGTCGCCAAACTTTATCTCGCCAAGACAGGGTCCCCAGGGTTAATCAGTTAGCCCAGAATTATTCTGCAGAGTGATTCGTTAATATACACAGCTCTATTTATTTGTAGAATGATAGCAGAGCAGAGCAAGTAATAATTAAATATCGATGCGGTTTGGTGGCATATCACTAATACGACGATTGCCCAGTGTGGCACTATTACCGCACACGGTAGATGGCGCAGCAGTACTGACAGATAACAAAACTACTTCAGAAGTTGAAGAGGATTCTGCCTTCGAATACACCAGCCTCCAGCAGTAACTCCTTCGCATTGTCAGTCATACCCCTGAAATCGTCCATTTGTATCAATAACAGTAATGATAAAAACCCCAATATAGGCCCAGTAAGCACAGCAAGCACAGCAGGAGCACACCCACACAAAAATAAGGCAATAGAAGGTTTTAAGATGTAATTTCCTACTGATTTAAATAATAAGGTAATACAATTTCCAACTTTAAAAAAAACAGAATAAGCCTGAAGCTAGTAGAGCGCTTTGGTACCACTCACAAGTTTGAGTAGCCACCATAGATTTATGGCTTCGGTTTGAAACAAGCTAAGAGATGATAGACCTGTGCGTACAGTTGTTACCACACACACGCATTCATACATAACACGCACACATCATAGCACCCATAGCCTGCAATTACAGTTGGTCTTATGTCTTATAACTTCCACTATCCTCACCTCATACCGCAGAGCAGGGCAGCGCAGTTCCTAGGAGTGGGCACTCCATCTACTCGCAGCGCGTCCTGGATGTAGCCTGTACGGCCTGACCACGCTGCCTCCCCCGCACTTGCACTTGCAGGCTGCGAGATCACTGGAATTACCTGTATGAGCATGCAGGCCCGTGAGTGAGTAGTATGAGCAAGTGAGTTAAGTGAGCAGGTAGGTGGGTGGGTGAGTAAGTGAGTATGAGCGAGTGAGTGTGAGCGAGTGAGAGAGTAAATGTGTGGGTGGGTGGGTGAGTGGGTGGATAACGATTCCAACCCCCCCCCCCACCCCAATAACAAAGCACGGATGGCATATTGGAAGGATAATTCGATCATGAATATCTATCACATGCAGTGATTTCAAATGACAAAGCAAGGATGGCATGTTGGAAGGATAATTCGATCGTGAATATCTATCACATGCAGTGATTTCACATGGTAAAACATTTAAATCAGCACTCAACGGTATTTTTTAAATAGCGGAAGTTTTAGAAATCGCACCTTTACACCTAGTTCCTCCCATTCTGCGTACTTGCTCCTGAGTGGGAGATGCTGAGGGGTGCGAGCCCCGATATACAAGGATGCTCTTCTTTCAAAGATGGTCCGATAACCAGTTCTTTTCAAACCCAATTTATTGCTTTCAATAGCCGCTGCAATCGGTGCAAGGCCACTACCACATGCCATTAGCAATATGCTGTTTGTGGGAAAGTCATTCTTGTATT
The DNA here is from genome assembly GCA_964036045.1 of Eutreptiella sp. 'Long Island Sound 2002'. Lineage (NCBI taxonomy): Eukaryota > Euglenozoa > Euglenophyceae > Eutreptiales > Eutreptiaceae > Eutreptiella > Eutreptiella sp. 'Long Island Sound 2002'. The sequence goes on along the minus strand of CAXIWF010001035.1, from coordinate 10,339 downwards.
GGTTGAAGTACTCTTCGATTTGAAACCCCCTACCCATTGGCACAGACATGTCTAGCTGCTGTCCTTCTTTACTGTTCAAAATAGCTTCGTTACCAGGCGATTCTTTGATAAGAAATGAAAGAATGTTTCTTTTATCTGGCGGCGATGATATTGCGAAGAAAGCTGGCTTGCTGTCTCCGACTTTTATCTTGACATATTGTCCAGGGTCAGTGTATCTCTCCGCTATATCTGACCCAACTTCTAGATCCAATGTCCGTAGTCCTTCTCCATCTTTCTTGATGCTCACAATATTTGGCTGTGTCCATATATCATCAACTTGAGTGGCTGATATCTTTAGAGATCGCGGTCTGTTCAAGCTTTGTGATGGTAGGAAGCTAGTTACTCTTGAATGGCATGGTGTCGCTGTGTTAAATCTCCCTGGCTGTCGAAATCCTTCCGTCAAATGTACGAGAAGTGCTAGTAGCAGTAAGAAAGCGGGGAATAATGCGGCCATGATAACAAGCTCAACTGGAACCACCGAGAGAGGCAACGGTGAGGTTCCGAGCACATACAGATTATAATGTAAAGGGGAAGTCGTCATTTCACATGCATTGTATCCAAGAATTATAAAAATAATTCACAACAGCACTCACCCACGGAGGGAAGAAAAGACCCATTGATAAACACAAGTGAAAAGTGAAAAACTCTGTGTGGGAACTTTGGGAACTTTGGGATTCTCCGCAGGGTCCTTCAGATTATTGCATCGGCTTTTCCGGGATGCTGGAATGGACCGCTAAAAATTCCGAATAAAGTTTAGCTCGTTTTCGTGTGGGTTTAGTTATAAAAAGTTTTCCCTTTATAACCAGTATCTTTGATACTTCCCACATAAATAGACACGTCAGCATTTGGCATGATCATGTCCAGCTGGATAATTACAGTACAGTACCATACTGCTGCTCTAAATTTGATGGATCCAACATCTCCTGGAATAGCAAGTTCTGGGGTTATAGCTCAGAAACAACTTTGCAACGCATATATACTGTAGCATAATATTAACTCCCTCGTGCTTTTAAATAGTATCTTTCCACCACCAAATCGTACTCTAGAAATGCTACACCGGAAGACTCTATCGTCGGCGGTGAGAAACCTTACATCTATTATCTTTAATAAGCAGCGTAATTTTCTCTTCCACGACTTGTGATGCAATTAGTTAATGATATGTATAACCCATCTCTATGTTAAATATTGCCTCAGAGACTTTTTGCTCGTATGGGAGCTAGTGCACGAGTTGGGGTTGTCAAGCATACTCCAGCAGCCTTGGCTTTTCAAACCAGGCTACTCTCGAGTGCTAAAACTGATGTGTTCACCCCCACAGACCAGTTCCTCCATCGCCACATGGGGTCAGTTGGTGATAAAAAGCGCCAGATGCTTGAAGCAGTGGGTTTTAACTCGCTTGAAGAGCTCGTTGACTCCGCTGTCCCGACCAACATCAGACGGCCAAAGCGGCTTCAGATGGACCCACCAATGAGTGAATCCGAAGCATTGGGTCGAATGAAAGCAATCATGAGCAAAAATAAAGTGCTTAAAAGCTTTATTGGGGTTGGCTACTATGAGACCTTGTTACCGCATCCAATCTTGCGCAATGTGAGTACAAATGTTGAGATTTCTATCGAAGAACACTCTAACACACATGCTTATTGTTCAATGCTCCAGTATTGTCTCTACCTCTTACGAACAGATACTGTCCGCGGCTCTTACCACTGTTGTTGCCTTTGCATGTTAATATGCTTATACGGTTTAAATGCGTGCGTACATATATTCACACATAGGTGCTTGAGAACCCCGGGTGGTACACTGCGTACACCCCTTACCAAGCAGAGATCGCCCAGGGTCGGCTCGAATCGCTTCTCAACTATCAGACCATGGTCTCCGACCTGACTGGACTGCCCCTGGCCAACGCCTCTCTGCTGGACGAGGCCAGTGCTGCAGCCGAAGCCATGGCCATGTGTCACTCGCTGAAGAACGGCAAGAAGAAGAAGTTCTTCGTGGACCATCGCTGTCACCCGCAGACCATTGGCTTGACCCAGACCAGGGGTGTGGGCTTCGGTGTGGAGATTGTCGTGGGATCTGTTGACAAAGACTTGGATCTCGCCAGTGGGGAATACTGCGGCGTTCTCGTGCAGTATCCTGATACCTACGGTACGAGAAGTGATGGTCGTGAGAGTCACCCATGGTCACCTTGTGTAGCCGGCTTGGTGTAGGAGATTCCTCAATTCGTTATTTCCCTCAACACGACTCTGCAACGCCATGCCTTATTTTTATTTTGTATGATATGCATTTTCTCTCTCTCCCTCTCTCTCTCTTTCTCTCTCTCCTCCCCTCCACCCACGCACGCACGCACACAAAAGGTACCTTGCGGGACTGGACCCCATTCACCGAGCAGGCACACCAGCACGACACTCTGGTAGTAGGTTGTACAGACCTTATGGCCTCCGTCGTGCTAAAACCCGTCGGAGAGATGGGGTTTGATATCGCCGTGGGCTCTGCGCAGAGGTTTGGAGTACCCATGGGATTCGGCGGCCCGCACGCAGGGTTCATCGCTACCACTAACACCTAGTAAGTTTGCTGTCGGGGAAATACTGGTACCCATGACACGCCCCCAAGAGAAATGCTATTTTTATTGTTTTACAAACGTACTCCTGCTGCAACTTTGATTTGTTTTCGTGTCGGTGGTGACGATGATAATGGTCGCTTTTTTGTTGTGCTTATGATGTTTTTGCTCTAATTGTGCTTTTGTTATTATATTATTATTGTCGTGCTGATGCTGGTGGTGTGTGACAGTTCTCGCAAGATGCCCGGCCGCCTCATCGGCGTCTCACGTGATTCTCGAGGGGAGCCTGCCCTCCGCATGGCGATGCAGACCCGCGAGCAGCACATCCGACGAGACAAAGCCACCTCCAACATCTGCACTGCCCAGGCGCTTCTCGCGAATATTGCTGCTTTCTATGCGATTTACCACGGCCCAATTCAGCTTAAGAAAATCGCGGACCGTATTCATGGTATGGCGATAGTGACGGCTAATGTACTGACAGCGAACGGCTTCAAAGTACTGAATGATGGTGCGTTCTTTGATACACTGCATGTCGCTGTCCCATCATCGGTCGGCACGGCGCAGTCTGTCGCTGCCAACTGTGTCAGTCACGGAGTCAATGTGCGCGTCATTGACAACGAGACTGTCGGCGTTGCCTTCGGTGAGGCCATCACTAGAGCCGATGTTGAGGCCCTGCTCTCTGGTTTCGGCGTGACCGACGCCGCTGGTTCTCTCGCTAACCAGCAGCAGCGCACCAGCAGCCTGCCTGAGGCACTAGTGCGCGAGTCGGCGATCCTACAGCACCCTGTGTTTAACACGCACCACTCCGAGACACAGTTGCTACGCTACATGCGCACGCTCGAGAACAAAGACCTCTCGCTGAACTTCTCCATGATATCTCTGGGCAGCTGCACGATGAAGCTCAACGCGGCGGTGGAGATGGCGCCGGTCACCTGGCCGGAAGTAGGCAACATGCACCCCTTCGCACCAGTGGACCAGACCCAGGGATACGTGGAGATGATCGAGTCGCTTAACAGGGACCTGGCTGAAATCACGGGATTCGCAGCGGTCTCAACGCAACCCAACTCCGGAGCTACGGTAATGTCACATTTGTGTGTGTGTGTGTGTGTGGGGGGGGGGGGGGGGGGGTCATTATTTGAGACTTGGAGATTATTTACTCCACGCTGATTTGTACTGATGATTTTATTCATACACATTGTTGTTTCTTCCTCCCCCCTACCCCCTACCCCCTACCCCCTACCCCCTACCCCTCCCTCCCCCCTCCCTCCCCCCTCCCCCACTCTTTCTGTCGCTCACACACACTCACGCCCTCTCTCCCCTCTGTTTCACGCACGCTCGTCCATACACACTTATACACTCACACTCACGCTCACACACACCCTCTCCCCCCTCTGTTTCACGCACGCTTGTCCCATCCATACCCGTCCACGAACGCACCGCAGGGAGAGTACGCAGGCCTACAGTGCATCAGGCAGTACCACGAATCTCGCGGGGAGGGCCACAGGAACGTCTGCCTCATCCCTGTGTCAGCACACGGTACTAACCCTGCATCGGCAGCTATGATGAGTATGAAAGTAAGCCACCTTCGTTACAGTGTGCTTCTGGTGTGGCCAAACTCCATCATATGTGATCCATGCATGATTTTTGAAACGCACCACATTCGTTTTTCGAATTTAACATATATGGACTATACTCCCAATACGTATCATTATTATACTCAACCGCCCACATAATACTGTTGTAGGTGGTGGTGGTTCAGAGTGGCGATAATGGTAACATCGACATGGCAGACCTACGCGCCAAGGCTGAGAAACACAAGGATGTACTCTCCGCGCTGATGATCACCTACCCCTCCACCTACGGCGTCTTCGAGGAGGATGTCATGGAAATCATCAAGATTGTGCACGGCTACGGCGGTAAGCTCACCATAGATTGAGGGTGTGGGCAAATGTGGCACAATGCATGCTTCTTTTAACCGACTCTTTCCTCAATTTTATTCGTAACTTCCGCTTGATCTCACACCTCATGGATTTTTGCTGGTGGCATATCTGGCCTATCTGACTTTGTCTGGTGTCTCCGCTAATATTGATCCTGGTGCGCGCGGTGGCGTGCGGCGTGCGGCGTGCGGTGTTGTTGTTGTTGTTATTGTTGTTGTTGTTGTTGTTGTTGTTGTTGTTTAGGCCAAGTCTACATGGATGGTGCGAACATGAACGCACAGGTGGGCCTTACCTCGCCAGGCACCATCGGCGCGGACGTGTGCCACCTTAACCTGCACAAGACCTTCTGCATCCCTCACGGAGGCGGCGGGCCTGGTGTCGGCACCATCGGTGTCGCTGCACACCTGGCACCATTCCTACCGGGTCATCCCGTCCTGCCTGTAGGCGGGGAGGGGCTCAATATCAAGCCTAAGTCGGACTTAACAGTCGCGGCGGCACCGTATGGATCGGCATCAATCCTTCCCATATCTTGGATGTACATCAAGATGCTGGGTAAGCGCTAATGTTATTTTTATGACTGCACCAGCTGATGTTTTGCTCGAAGATCAATAATTACTTATTATTGAAATAGGTGAATAATAAGTAATTATTCACCTATTTCCGGTAGCAGAAACAGCAGTTTATAAGTTTTGCCGCTGCCGCTGCTGCTGCTGCTGCGATCAATTTCATTGATATCCGTTTAATGAAATAATTTCTTGTTGTTTCTGACTGTTTCTGATGCTAAATTTTGCAGGTGAACCCGGTCTGCGCACCGCCACTGAAATGGCTATCTTAAACGCCAACTACATGGCCACGCGCATCTCAGAGGGCTACAATGTGCTATTCCGCGGCGCGCAGGGCCAGTGCGCGCACGAGTTCATCTTGGACCTCCGCCCTTTCAAGCAGCACGGCATTGTGGAGGAGGATGTAGCCAAGCGCCTGATGGACTACGGGTTCCACTCGCCCACCATGTCCTGGCCGGTCCCAGGTACGCTCATGGTGGAGCCTACTGAAAGTGAGGATAAGGGTGAAATGGATCGTTTCTGCGATGCGATGCTGAGCATCCGCAGGGAGATTGCTGACGTCGTGGAAGGGCGTGTCAGGGCGGAAGACTCCCCGCTGACACACGCGCCGCACACGATGGACATGATCGCCACGGAGGACTGGAACAAGCCGTACTCACGGCAGACAGCAGCCTTCCCTGCTCCCTGGGTTACCCCTGCGCGGAAGTTTTGGCCCACGGTCGGGCGCATAGACAACGTGTATGGGGATCGTAACCTGGTGTGTACCTGCCCACCCATGTCGGCCTATGAGACCACTGAGACTGCTTAGGCTTCTTGCAACGTGTAAACTCTTGGTATGATACTCTTCTACCAATACTATGATTGGTCGCAGCAACATATGAAAACTTGCGATTTCGCGTTCGGGTATTACTTTCATACTGCAGAAGTGCTTCGGAGTATACACGATATCTGAATTCAAATTTTCTTATGTTTAGATTATTTCACAGTCTTTGTCATGCTGTTTTGAAGTGGAGCTGATGTAATGCAGATTCACTTGATTTGCGTGCTGGGATTGCGGAAGAATAAACTGCACAGCTAATGAGTATGGATGAGTCACAATAGGGTCCTTCGTTAGGTAGGTGTCATTGCCGTGTTGTGAATAAGTTCGCAGCAGAATTAACCAAGGTAAGGTAACCAACGATTTACGACAGCCCTTTGGTACTTCATTTGATTAAGAACCTAGTCAACACAAAATGGGAGAATGAGAGGTACTATTTAAATTGAAGTTAGCTAACAACGGAAAGAAGGCTAACAAGGTAACCTTGACCATGTTTACAGACTAACTATTGTCGCTGTTGTATAAGCCAAAAGCATTGTTGGTATGCGGCAGGGCATAGACCAACAAAATGGCTTGTATTCAAGGTGGCTCTTACAAATAGGATATATAGGTAATCAGTAAGTCTGGGATGGTGGTGAAGTTGTGCACCAACAGCCAGCAGAACAATTACTAAGTACATATCATTCATGAATGTCTAGAATGTAGGGGGTAACGTGTATAAATGTCTAATGAGAACCGAATATTTGGATCTCGGATTGGGGAAAATATTGGAGTAAATGCTTTGGGATTTCGGGGTCCGTGGACATTCCGGCGCATTACTGCGAAATATGGTGGCTAAGACTCGCACAGTAGATGATGGAAGCATCCCGGGGTACTTTCAATCATCAAGCAGTACGACGAATGTGTGAGGGGAGCCAAGCCTGGTTATCATCTTCGTGCAAAGCACAGCACAGCACAGCTCATGGCCGAGTTCAGCTGAACAATGGAGTTTACTTGACTGCTGGAGAGGATGAACTCTGGTTCAATTTCAGGTCTGGGAACATGGCCAAGAGTTCAGACCAATCTCGTTCCACCTGGAATAATGCTTTCTTCTGCCCTTGCTCTTGCTGCCTCGTGTACTTCGGAACAGGAGCTGAGCGTAGCAGTGCGGAGCTTACCAGATTGGGCGACCCCTCCTCAGTCTGTCCCCCCTGCACCTGATCTTGGTCTTGCTCATCTATCAGCTCCTGCTCCTCCAGCAGATGCCACTGCACATCTACGCGGCGTAGTAGTGGGCAGGCCTGTAGGAGCCGTGCCAGATCAGCATTAGTACGAGGGGAACCTCCCAGACGCAGCGTGCGCAGCTCCCGTGGTGCTTCTCTAGCCAGACCACGAATCAACTCTGAATGGTCGGCGGTGAGGAACGGGCCCATTTGGAAGCCCACATCCAATCCTCTGAGAGCGACACACCGCCTGGCGATATCAAGAGCCGCCGCCGTATGCTCCGTCTCGGATCTTGCAAGGGGATCACGCTCCACATTCGACATGCAGATGTTGACATGCTCTACTGCAGGGAGACAGCCAGGCACCATACGCAGCGCAGTGCTGGTGATTCTGCGGCAGTTTCTAAGGCTCAGCCGTCTAGTCGCGGGAAATAGGCGCAGCAGGCAAATCAACTCATCATCTGAGAGTCGGGTATTGCCGTCCAGGATGAGAGTGTGGAGATTAACGCTGGGGGCAGATACCTGCTGGGGCTGTTGCTGTTGCTGATTGCCCAACAGGTTGGTTTCAGTATGTGGTGCAATTAAAATGACTTCTGCCTCTGCCCCTACTCCAGTTCCAGTCCCTCCTTGCTGGTCTTCTTCATCAGTGTCACCATCGTCAGCTGTGAGGAATATAGAGAGATCGGTGACACAGCTGCGCAGGGCCAGCACCTCCAGCAGCGGTAGGCGTCGCGCCAGACACTTGGCCAACGCCGTGATGGATCCAGACATGAAGTGGGTAAGTCTCAGCACCCGCAGCTGACAATAGGTCATTGCCAAGGTACGAACCTCCCCTACATTGATGGCACTGCCTGCAATGGTTCTGATATCGAGCTGTGCGAGTTGGGCAGAGCACTCACTTCTACAAGCACGCTCAACACAGACAGGCGAGGCTGTGGAGGGAGCCTTTCCTACCTGCATTATGGTTGAGTAATCAGCCGTGCAAGGTGGTGAGAGCGATATCAGTGATGCCGCAGTACCCTTGGAAGCATTGGTCACCATTGGTGATACGGTCGAGAAGCAGTCGCCGTCTTTAGAGGCGAACTTTTTTAGTGCAGGACAGAGAGCCAGTAACTGAGTAAGGGCATCGTTGTAAAAAATGCACTCGATAGCTGTAAAAGATGCCAAGCTTTTGAAGTGGACAGTTCTTTCCTCTGCCTGTATAGACCACTGACGCGGGCTAGAGAGGTGGGGTAAAGCGGCGTGGCCGGTGTGACAACCAGAGCCGGCGAATTCATCGCCTTTTAAAGTCAGTGTAGCAGCGGGGGTCACAATGCAGCAGTCAAGAATTAAGCCGGAAAGCTTCGGGCAGTTCAGTGCAAACTGGTGGAGTAGTTCACCACTGATGATGGTGTGAGATATCTCTAGCACTTGAAGTCGACTGCAGTGCGGCGCAATCACAGTTTGTAGAGATGAGTCAAGCGTACAGTGTTCAAGGAGCAGATGCTGCACACGACTGAAAACTTTGCTTTCAAGCAAGCTATCATCGCCAACTAAGCTGCGGTGGGGAGTCCCACAGACCAGTAAATTGCCAACGACAGTGACCTTGCGCTTCCCAAGCCATCGGAGAAGATGCTCACCGCTATGGCGAAGCCATTTCATGCAGCATTTGCAATTTCGGCGAAACTTGTATCGACACCCGTTCCCATCATCATCAGGTTCAAATTTGAAAATATTGAACACAGTTGATGATAAAACTTCCAAAAGAGCTGGTCTCAATTTCTTATTACATACAGCAGAATCGAATCGGCCGACATCTCGATAAGAAATCCAGCAGACAGTATTTCGACTAAGAGACAGGTCGGAAGATCAAGAAGAACGTGCTGAGAGATCTTCATTGTGGCAATGATTGTTCTGATGATGCTTTCGTATTCAAACAATAGCGGTTTCCTATCTAAAGCCGACAAAATCCTGCTGCGACACTACTACGACCGCAGTGAAGCGGACACTCCGTGCCATTCCAGGATTCTAGAATTTTGAAACGGCAACAAGACCACCAAACTTCAACTTCACAATTCGACTTGAAATGTTCAACAATAAAAAGCAGTTTTATATTGCAAAATAATCGAACACAAATCAGTTTTTGTTGCAAACATTCTTCAATGTTGAAGTGCAGGTCCAATAACTTGAAGTTAATTTACCGGTAAAATTTGGACCCCGGGGTGAATAATATTTCAGTACGTACAGTAAACAGGGCGTTGCGGCACAGTACGTACGGTGCAGTTAAAAACACACTATTAAGTGATACGGTGCAGTTAGAAGCCTTCTGAATCCTGGGAATGCAAAAAGTGATATAGTAAACATATTGTAAGCTTACGCCGTAACTCATCAAACTGTGCAAAGCATCCTATCCAATCACATTATATCCGCGCTTGCCTTCAAAATAGTTGGTCACAAGAGATTGGCAAGTGCAGAGAAAGTACAGCTGCACCTTTCAGCGCCGCCAACATATCAATTTTAACGCATCTTAAGATTTATTTGTCAATATTTTCTGAAGACTAATCCAAAATGAGCTTGATATCGCGACGATTCCATCGACGAACTTTATCACAGAAGCTAGCCTTTAGGCCAATTTTGTGTGTCTATAAGCATAGCACTCCGAAGAAGAGTATAGAAGATGATGGATATGGACCAGCTGCCGCTAGCCAATCCATACTGGATAGGACGCTCCGTAGCTTTCAAGAACCACCAAAGCCAGGGAATCTAATAATAATTGGGCACGGTATGTAGCCTTGGACATCGGTTCTGTCAGCACCCACTATTCAAATAGTTTATTTAATTCCCGAACAATTTAGTTAATCTTATCTTCGCTTCCAGCACGCGCCAGTTTTGTTTTATCATCATTTTTGTTCCTGTCGGGTGTGGAAACATCACCCCAACATTTTCTACTCAAGGTGAGAGCGAATGGAATGCGAAACGGCTGTTTCAAGGTTGGGTGGATGCAGATCTATCTGAGCGCGGCCGCCTCGAGGTGGAGCACGCTGCGAGACTGCTGCTCGAGCGAGGTTACACGTGCGATATCTGCTACACCTCGCTCATGAAACGGGCCATAAGAACTAGTTGGATCATCCTCAATGAGCTTGAGCAGATCTACCGGCCGTGCGTAAAGACCTGGAGACTTAATGAGCGCATGTAAGGAATTTTTATATATACACTTCCTCGATTGGACACCGTCATAATTTTAAGTTCTG
>CAXIWF010001034.1:0-16641 GCA_964036045.1 Eutreptiella sp. 'Long Island Sound 2002' | reverse complement strand
CCTATCACAGGGCTACTTTCGTCCATTCCCTGCTGTTTACTATTACTCTTGCTCTTACTCTTGCTGACTTGTGGCAAGTGTGCATCATCTCGACTGCCCATCATTATGTTGCCACCACCACCACCACCATAATCTTGGCCTGGTCCAGGATGCCTCCCGAGGGCGGCGGCGATACCCACTGCCCGCGCAGTATGCCGCAGCGACCGGACGTGCAAACGCTTGTCCATCGCTACCTTATCCACCGCAGCTCGTGAGTAACTGAGATTAGCTTTGCGTTGGTGAGGTAGTTTTGAGAACACTGCAGCAGGGTCGGTTTTCTTCTTCAGGCCGGGGGAAACATTACCCCCCGAACTCCCTGATATTTCCAGTGCATCCTCATCGTCATCACCACCATCACCAGCAGCAGCATTCTGAAATACTTCCATTTTCTGTACCCACTCAGCAATATCTGAGTGCATCAATCGCTCTTTCACGCGCAAGACATAATTTCGAATTATGACTTTTTTAATGGCATGCTGCCACCTCTCGATTATTTTTGCACGGCCATCGGCTGCCTGCTGCTTCTCTGCCATAACTTTTTTGAAGCCATCTACTGACGAAGTCAATAGGTCGGCATAACGAGCAGCTTGATGCAACTCTAGGTTCTCCTCCCGTAGCTGTTTGAGCGCCCGTAGTACCTCCTTTGAACTGTGCACACATAATAGGTTTGGTTTTAAAATCACCCCGATAGTTATATCGATCGATTTTTTGTTGATTATTAACTGGGAGAGTTATAAGAGGGCATACGTCATTTAGTATCAAGCCAAAATATTTATGTCATAGCAAAAAAGCGAGAAAATTTTAGCCGCTCAATTAATATGCATCCATCTAACGCACCTTGCAACTTTTTGGTGATTGACAGTGACAGGTATGAGCAATTGTGGGCACCGTCGAACCACATCCAACATGTAGTGCGACTCGCCAGCTTCCCCGTCGAACTGTTGCTTAATATCACCATCTACTGCATGCAAAACCATGGCAAAATTCTCTGTTGTGCAATTATCTATAACATCCAATCGCTGGAAAATATAATCCAGAGACATATCTTCACTTATTTTGATGGTAGCATCCTTTAGGTTGACATGTTTTTTGCGTCGAAGGCTGTCCTCTTTAAGGTGTGTAAGCCTGTCATTGAACTCATAAGGATCGAGGTGAGATTTTATAGCTGAGAAATTGAGATATAATCGAGGCGCCTTGAGTCCTAATACTGCATTGAATGCAACAATTTCAACTGTATTATGTGGGACGTGAAGGATTATTGCCACATCGATGTTGGCACGTGCTCGCCAGAAGGTTTTGGTTCCGTCGAACAACACCTTAATACCTTCCTGGTATACAACTTTTGACTTTGAGAAGCTCATTTTGATCGACCAAGAAGATGCTTGCTTTCGAGTTGGCACGCTTAGTAAAGATACACTCCGGTTCCCAATACGATCGATAAATTAGATCAGGGCAAAAAAATGTTGGGTACCAAATTTTGTGCTCGTGAGTGTCCAACGGTCAAGGTTGAACTTGAAGTTGAGCAGAACCAAGACTACACAATATAATATTATTATGTTCTAGCTCTTGGAGCAACTGATGAACAGTACCTCATAAACTAGTTTTACGCAAAGTCTATCGTAAACAATAATTAGAGCCATGGCTCATAGATAAGTTGCCTTCGTTAGCGTAACTTTGAATTTAAAACACAAAGCCGATACTACTGTGACTACAATCGTTGCACCGCCGCGGCCTCATATGCTGACTTCCAAAATAAAAATTTCCAATGTAAATTTCCATGGGCACAATCACAAATATGATATAACTTGTAACGCCACACTACGCTCTGAGGCCTACATGCCCCTTCTAAGTTGGTAATATCACACAGCTGTATTGTACTGCAGAGCTTCCTCCTGTTTGAGAAACACTGGGTCATTCGCATGAGCATGGCTGTGTGCACCCAGTAAGACGTGCTGCTTGGCATTAGGGCTGGGGGGATATGCCTGTAATGCGGGGTTCTGGAACGCCTCCAGCGACACGGTCTGTGCTAAGAACTCGCCTCCTCGGTGCAGGCTATCTGCCAGCGAAGGAGGGCGGCCGGGGTGGTGCGAGCTGTGGTGTGTGGAGTGCGAAGGCGATCCTGCATTTGGGACAGTAACCGGCTTGCATTTAGCCCGAACGGCTGCAGCTACAGCTGCTTGGTCGGCAGCCTTGAGAGGATCGTGGTGTATCTCACGAGGCTTAAGAGCCTCCTTATAGAAGAACGGATCTTCCTCAATGTCGTGGCGATAGCGATGGATAGTTATCGTAGAGCGGTTCGGATGCTTCCAGTTTTTCGCTTTGAAGAGCAGTGAGGTTTTACGAGCAGTAGCTGCATGGCTCATAGCATTTGCAACAGCGTGCGGATCGTGACCCACGGGCGGCAGGTGGCTAGCCTGTCCATGCTCCGTAACATATATAGGGCCATGCTCCGTGTGGCTTAAGTGGACCTCGCTTGCTGTGCCAGTGAGTGAGGAGTTTGCTTCTGCCTCCTGTCGAGGCTTTGAAAACAGCCGTACTAGTGGGAGCGGCAGTTGCTGCTGCTGCTGTAGATATTGTTGTTGCTGTTTAAAAGTGTTTACTAGTGGTAAATGCGCATCATCTCTGCTGCCTCCTCGCACCCCTCTCCCTCCCATGCTTCCCAAGTCAGTCTGATCTTCACATACAGGTACGAGTGCGTGCTTAGAGAGGTTAGCAGCAAACCCTACTGCGTGAGCCACCCGTTGCAGGGAGCCCACATGTTTCCGTTTGTGCAGCTTCGCTCTGTCAGCCGTACCATGGGAGTAGCCTAGGTTTATGTTGCGTTGAGATGCCTGGGCAAATATGGACAAGGGGTGTGCAGCAAACGGCGCAGCAGCATTAGCACTCTGTGACGTGCTCGGTCGGGCTGACTGCTGGTTCCTCCTCTGCTGCTGTAAATGAGCTGATGCTGCTTTCTCGCGGGCACGAGCGGTGGATGCCGCAGCCTTCTGGAAGACTTCCATTCGTTGCACCCAGTCAGCAATGTTGGACCGCATCAGCCGCTCGCGGGCTTCTGCGACGCTCTTCTGAGCGATAATCTTCTTGAATAACTTGTGCCATTTGCCACGCGTCTTCAGGTGCGTGTCGATAACCAACTTCTTCTCTCTAATCACTTGCGCGAATCCGTCTGTGGAAGAGGTAAGCAGCGTGGCGTAGCGAGCGGCTTGTTGTAGCTCTAAGCTCTCGTCGCGGAGTTGTTTCAATGCCAGGCGTACTTCTATAGAACTATTTCATAAACGGTTTGTGTCGATGGATAGAACAGAAACTATATGTCATTGGACAGTAGAACAGTACTACCACTTAAGTGGGAGAATATTCTTCGGACAAACCGGGGCGGCGGTAAGGAACAAAGAGCACAATGATAAAAGTTAGAAATTGTTGGATTAACTAATCAGCCTTGAGCTTACTTGGAAACTTTTCGAAAGTTGACCGTGACTGGGATAAGCAGTTGCGGGCAAGTTCGTACGACTTCTAAAACATACATCGTCAGAGCCTGATCTTGATTACCATCCACTCGAATCTTGTGATCCCCCGGCAAAGCATGCATTACCATGATAAAATTATCGGTTGTGCAGCCTTCAATAACATCCAAACGATTGAATATATAATCAAGGCATAATTCTTCTGTTACTTTTATGGTAGCGTCTTTCGTGTTAAGACGGCTACGTGCTCGAATGCTCTCTTCTTTCAAGCGCGCGAAGTTGGTATTAAACTCATATGGGTCGATACAAGATTTCACGGCAGAAAATCTAAGATAAATTCGAGGTGCTTTTAAACCGAAGGTGGCATTATACGGCACAATTTCAATTGTGTCATGATGTATGTGGAGTGCAATCACGACATCAATTGTAGCTCGAGCTCGCCAGAATGCCTTCGTCCCATCAAACCACACTTTTACTCCATCCTGATAGACTGCTGATGATCCTGAAAAACTCATTTATTACCTGATACTAATAGTTTGAAGGTCAGACAGACAAGGCTACTGATACTGATTCAAATTAAGAATATTGTCCTACTCGGTCACTCAGTAGGCTGCCAGTTGATTGCAGAATGAGCATTTTTCGTGAATTTCTTGCAAAACCCTTGGGTGTTATGTGAAGAGCTGTTTATGCGGAGGTGGATATATGCTTTGATACCAACTCCACATCCTACGAGTAAAATTAAATTAGTTAATTATAGAACTTTGATCTAATGCCAGCAGCAGGAATGCTATCGTACAGTACGATACCGGTAAAGTTATCCAAAAAGGTGTTCCTTTTTGGGTTCGAACGTTCCGTTAAATTTACAAGTAAAACTGTATCGAAGTCCACACAATACTTATTTGATATAATAACAGGGTTTGCGATGCAAAACCAAAGGTCAACTTCATCAACTTCAACTTTAGGGGAAAGTTAGGATACTCGGCAACTGATTTTTGTCAAAAACTCCTCTCTCTCTGGTCTCCTTGAATGGAAACGTGAAAATCGATACTTTCAAGCATTAATTTACGATGGAGCTATTTTTGCAAAACGACAGTATAGTATAGCCATCAGATGAATGCGTGTATATTCGAAGTATTGCCCCAAACATGAGTTTTTGGAAATCAACAGTAAAGTTCCACGCTGGAGTGAAAGTTTTATTTGATGGATCTCGAAGCTTCTGTAGTAATCGTGTAAATATAGATATAGTTCTAGTTCTTCATGTTGAGCACAGCTCCATAGAATTAGTCGCCTTCAATCCCGCTTTAGGATTGAAAGCTCCTCGTCTATATCTAAATTACTTGGCACTTAAAGCCCAGCTGGATCCGGAGAGCATCGATTGCAAGATTGCCGAGTTGAAAGCTCTAAGCATAAACCAAAAGAAGCACATGGGCAGGAAAGATGCATTTACTAAAGCAACAGAAGAAATGTGTATTGATTATATATTCAATCGACTTGACGTGATCAAAGGTTGTACGACAGAGAACTTCGCGATGGTGCTGAACATTTTCCCAGGCGACAGGTGTATATTCTTAGAGGATGAGAATGGCGAAATAAGAGAAGTCCTACAAGTAATTTCTGCTTGCCCTAAGATTCTTGTTCCAGTTGTTATTATTTATAAGAAGGTCCCAAGGTAAGATATAAAGAGATTGGCTGATTGTTGGATATAGTCAAAAGATAAAGGTGCCGCTGGACTGATATTTGTATCCTTGTTTCATCATCTGTCCATGCGGCAAATCTATCTCCCTGTCTAACTATCTCCCTCACTGGCAAATATAATTTTTATCTAACTGCCAATCAATTAACCAATCGATTATCTCCGGGCAAAAGCTCTAGAGAAACACGACGGGCTCTCAAGCAGTTGTTGGGATGCAGTATGGAGCTACATGAGGCAGTCCATCTCGCAGTGCTTCTGGAATCCTCCATGCATGGCTTCAAGAATGCCATGGAGCTGAAGCAAAAAATAGCCGAGCACAACTCCCGTCTGCTCACTATTTGGAAGAAAGTTCTCAGAAAAATGGTGACCAAGAGTTGTGTAATAAAGATGCGCGAGAGGTTACGTCACTTAGGACTGCTGCCTTCACCGACACGAGCAGCTGGTCGACGTGGCGCTGGCAGCGGCGGCGGCGGCGGTGGTGGTGGTGGTGGTGGTGGTGGTGATGGTTTAAGTATTGTTATTCCAACTGCGCCTCTCAGTCGCAAAAACACCGGTGCTGGTGCACTAACCCCTTCCTGTGCGAGGTCGCCGAAGCTGAGCTACTCCCTGCCTTCTGTCACTGGGGTGCGCACCGGTGGCATTTCGCCTAAACTAACCAAAAGCACCATGGGGAATAGTATGCACGGCAAAGGCAGCCGTGGAGACAACGAGGCAAGATCAATTGACTCACCTGCCGCTGGCTCGGCTGCTGCGGGCTCCACCAAAGCCCATATCTCCCAGTCTGGTGGTGAAGGATTGGGAAACAGCTTTGTCAAAGCCGGGGCCCGAGTAGTGGGAAGCTCTCCTGCCGCCGCGTCAACGTCTACGTCTACTGTCGCCCAAAGCATGAATCGGCCAGTGCATATGGATGGAGGTCATGGTAGGACACAGCTACCACTTATTAGCAGCAAAAACAGTGGGGACCGTGACAGCACTACAGGACTCTTCCATTCAAGCAGCGTTGACACTGCTCGAGATATTGATTTGACGAGGAAAGCAAACTCGCACCCGAATAGACATAGAAGTGTAAGTCTGGACCCGTTAGAGCCGCAGCCAGGGTGCCATCCCTTTCCGCAGCACTTTTCTTCTTCGACCCACTCCCCAACTCCTTGTCCGAGAGTATCGACTGGTGCAGGAGCACGTAAGCGTGGCGAGCAGTCCCTTACGCGCCGCTCTTACCCGTCTTTGATCTATCCTACCCAGCGCGACCGATCTCGAGCTTGGAAATATGGGCAGAGTGGGCTAGTGGCGATGAGTCGCTACCGACAGGAGGTGGAAGAGGACCCGTTCTTCGGTGATGGCACTCACCCGCTCCGCCCCTGCAGCACCGCCAATGCCAGCAGAGCAACCTCCTGGCTAGTCATGGATGAGTCGCTACCGACAGGAGGTGGAAGAGGACCCGTTCCTCGGTGATGGCACTCACCCGCCAATGCCAGCAGGGCATCATCACTAGACACTGCTTCTGGACTGAAGTGGAGTTTAAATTAACTCAATGAACAAGGTATTATCTGTAGACGCAGATGCTGCAGAGCAATTAATTTGTACACACCCTTCACCACTGATTACCGCCCCATATCCTCGTGTCCCAGAGATTTCAAGCAGAATGCACGACCTAAATGGGTTCTCTCTGGGTTGTTCTGCCTGACTAGGTTTGTAGAATTTCTCGGCCAGTGTACCAAGTATTTCTTCGTAGCATCTGAGATCGTATATGTATGTATGTGTGTATGCATGTGTGGGTCATTGAGACCCGTAGACTTCAGTAGAGAATTACCGTAGTTGGTAGTAGATGTGTCATAGTGGGGTAGTCTTGTGGGCTTGTTTATAAACGTTTGATTATCATGCCATAATGGAATAATGTGTACTAGACATTGCCAGATACAGGAACAAGATGTCATACCAAAAGTGGTATCTTATAACACGATAAGTTACCCCGGGTGGGTTTACTTCCCGGGGAGTTGCTATTGCCACTCAGGAGAGCACTCATTTAGGATAATGAAACTTGCAAGATGGGATAGCTCTCTCCCTTTAGGTTCAATTCTATGTCAGTAATAAAAATTCAGTACTCTTAATTAAAATCCCAATTAGTTTATCTACTGGTGGGTTTAAAAACCGCAGTAAAATTTATACTCCTTGGAGTTTTTTTGTCGATAATCTGGACAAGTTCGAGGATCTTCGAGAATCTGCCTGCTATCACATCTCCTGATCGAACCTTATCACCCCACGACTGCACTCTGGCAGCATGTAAGGCTTCTTGACTGCCTGCTATCATAGCAGCTTTCACATCTCCTGATCGAACCATATCATCCCATGACTGGAAGTACCAAAATTTAACTGCGGCTAGGAAAGAACGGTGAATTTTTACTGTAAATTACTTCGAAGTACTCAACAAACCTACAATTTACCATCAATGCAATAATAGTAAATTAGCGCCATTCATTCAAGAGGGCTCACCGCTTCACCCTCTTCTTATTCGTCTGCTTCTTGGTACCACTACTCGCACCTCCTCGGCTCACAGGCGTGGGAGGTGTAGCCTCTGCACTCGACGTCATCATCAAATCCACGAAGTCGAAGATGCTGTCACTGTCCTGTTCCCCATCCTCGTTCCGTTCCTCGGAGACCGACGGGGATTGCTTCAGCCAGTTCAGGCGCCCCTGAAGCTCCTGCTTGCGCTGCTTCTTCTTGGATGTAGTGGCAGAAGCAGAGGCAAAGGCAGCAGAGGCTTCCTCGCGCCGCTGCTCACGTAGGGTGGGGATGAGGAACTCCTCAGTCAGAGCGCTCGAGAACGACACGCGCCTTTTCACGCCTTTCATCGAGCTATCCAGCTCACTCTCCCGATCCCCGTCTCTATCCCTGCTCTTGCTTTTGCTCTTGCTGCTCTTACCCTTGCTGTTCTTACCCTTGCTGCTCTTGTGTGAGCTCAGCTCCGGCTGTTGCGACTCATCAAACCAGGTAACTTCATCGACACCGGCGGCACCTTGGTCACTGCCGATGCCTTCGGGGCTACTTCCTTGCTGCCAGTGGTGACCCTCGTGAGCTGCGTCAGCAGATACAGCGCCGCTTCGCTTCTTGTTCTTCCTTTTGCTCTTTTTCTTGCTTTGTTCCGTATCATCACCACCGTCACCGCCACCATCACCATCGTCGGTAGTAGTAATGCGGCTGGAGTCTATTTCACCACTTTCAGCAACCTGAGCGGGTTCCAATTCTATTCCTATTCTCAAGACGGAAGTAGAGTGATCCTGCTGCTGTTGCTTTTGCTGCTGTTGTCTGAGTGACACCTGTAGCTGTAGGTTAGGCTTAGACGCCGACTTCTTCTTATTTTTCTTTCCACTCGATTTCCCATCAACCTCGACCTCAGCTGCTGCAACAGCATCACTTTCTCCAGTCTTACTCGTATTGAACGGTGGCAATTGTCCTTCTGAAGGAGTGAGTTCACCATCGTGGTGCTCTTTGCTCTGCTTTTTATGCTTCCGTCCTGAACTCACCGGCAGAATACCACTGCTCTTCTCTACCTCTTCATTTCGGTCCATGGCACCCCCCGTGCTGGAATCATTCGAGCTACTCGCTCTGCTTTGAATGAGCGAAAGAGCTGCCTCCAACACCTGCCCCTGGGAATCAACCACAGCTTGTTCGTCCTCTACGGCAGCTCCAGTCTGCTTCTGTTCTGTATCAGACTGCGACTGCTGCAGAGGGTCAAGTTGTTGCTCGGCTCTGCCTTCATGCTCCTGTCCCAGCAGCTGCGGCTGTGACTGTAGCTGCGACCGCAAGAAGTTGAGAGTGAACATGTTGTCGTCGCTCATCTTCATGATGTCCCGCTCGTGCAGAGTGACTGCCCGCAGCAGTGCACGCACGCACTCCGCGCAGCCCATGCCCGTCAGCGCGTGCGGCAGCGCCTGAGCATGCGTGTGCACCACCTGCCAGCACCACTGCAGGTAGAACTCGGTGTGCCGCGAGGCGGTCTGCATGGCATGACACGACATTGCATAGCATGGCACGGCATGGCATGGCATGGCACGACATGGCATGGCACGGCATGACACGACATGGATAAAAAGCATATAACATACCAAGTACGGTGAGAGAAAGGCAAGTAAGGCAAGGAAACGGAGGGGCATAAAAAAGAAATAGGAGTATGAACCGTTGTGGGTATCGGAGAAGTGGGTGCGTGGCACCATGTTATCACTGCAGCAATCAGGAGACATTGAGGCACCAAAAAACTCACAATTTCCTCCGCGATGAACTTGAGCAGCTGCCTGAGTACCCTCGGGTCCAAGGAGCGCACGACCAGCTCGATGTCTCCAATGGGCACTGCATCTGCTGCCCCTTTTAGCACATCTCTCTCACCCAGGTGAAGTGCTATGTTCACTGCTAGCGTGTACTCCTGCTTGGACAGTGCGCGGCGCACCGCTTGTGGGGTGATGTCGATGTCTAGGTCTGTGGGGGCGAAGAGCATTGCCTCGTCCAGGCCGAAGATCTGAACACCCCATACAGAGCCGTGTAGACCGCGTACAATTCGATTCGATTATTAATTTGATTGCAAATAAAGGCAACGTAATGCATACCAAGTCAACGTCATACGTACTGGGTATGAAAGAGCATGCAGTAAATTATATCAAGCTTTACTGAACATAAATAATTATTACCCACTCACCAACCCACCCATCTACCCACCTGCATTCCCTGCGTGGACACGGCCGCCCACTCTCTGCCACTGGGGGAAAACTGCACCTCCGTAGTCACCACCTCGGGGCGGGTGGTGCGCGAGCCATCATTCATGCGGCTTCGCCCCCCACCTGGCAAGATGCTGCTGCCTCCCCCAACCCCTCCCCCTGCTGCTGCTCCTGAGGGGAGGTTCTCCAGGGCCACACCGTCGACCAGCTGGTCGCTGCGCAACTCGTCTAGAATACCCTCCAGAGACCTGGTGAGGTGTGGTGTGCGTGGGGTGTGGTGCGAGGGAGTTGAGAATGAAGTTTGGGATGGGGAAATGGGGGGGGGGGGGGGGGGGGTGTTACGGAAATCAACAGATGATGAAAGAAGTAAATCGATGCATGTGCGAATGCGCATGACTGAACACTCTACTCACCTGTTATGCGAAAGTTGGAACTTCTTGATGAGGACACCGGTGGCCACAACGTACAAGCAAATATACTTACTACGCCCACCCGCCAGAATGCAGCTGCCGTCTGAAGTGTAGGCGACAGTCGTAAAGTATTTCGAGCGCGCCGCGTTATCTGCCGTCACTGCATCGGTGGTGAGACGGCCCCCGCTGATGTCCCGCCGCCCCTCGATCACACTCACCTGGGTGCCGCTGCCCACATCCCAGATGTTGAGTGTGCCGTTGGTGGTGGCGCAGCAGATCTCCGCGCCATCGGGGCGCCAGGCCACGGCCAGCACGTCGCAGCCGTGCTCCATGGTCTCCGTGTTGGTGTTGTTGTAGACATCCCAGAGTTTCAGCGTGCCGTCCCAGGATCCCGATGCCAGCACGGATGTCTCCGGGCAGATGGACAAACAGGCGATCGGACCTTCGTGTCCCGCCAGCACGTCCAGCAGCTTGCCCGTCTGTAGCGCCCACACATAGATATTGAAGGGATCTAGGGAACCGGCGCAGATGAGCTCTCCACTGGCATCTGCTGCTAAGCAGGTCAACTGCACTGGGTCAGGGGTCGACAGGGTGCGGAAGTTACGATAACGCAAAAGATCATGGGCGCGCACGGTGCCGTCCAGCGAGGAGCTGATCAGGGCCTTGCCCAGACCCTTGCCCACAAACCGGACTCCTGACACCGGTGCAGTGTGCTCGGAAAATGTGACAAAGCAAAATCCCGTGGCAGTGTTCCAAATCTTGACTTTGCCGTCCTCGCCTCCCGTGGCGATGAGCTGGCCATCTGCAGAGAAGTCCATGGCATTAAGTCCGTACAAGTGCCCCTGCTGCTTGAGTACGTAGGATTCCGACTTCCACTCCCAGACCAGCAGCTGCCCCAGGCGAGCAGAGCCTACTGCCAGCCACTCCCCAGTGGCATTCAAACTGACAGAGGTGATGCGGTTGCTGGACACGGAAAGTCGGTGCAGGTTTACGCAGCCCGGCATCTCATAAAGCCCGAAAACACCGCTTGTAAAACCCACCACCAAGAGGCCCGAGGTGCGGTTAAAGTCCACACAACTGACCGTTGTGTGCGGGTCCCACAGAAATTCCCGCGTCACAAGTTTCCACCGACTTCCTCTTCTCGTAGCGACAGTATTCGAGTCAGCAGTAGCCGAAGCTGAAACTGGTGCTTCATTGCCCGCCTCCTTGACATCTTCAGCACTATCTGAGTGGTCACCACTGGTATCGTCCTCACTGTCATCATCCTCACCATCACTACTACCCTGTTCTTCACCAGAGGTACCACCACCTAAGCGAATATCGGTCATCTTGGGGTAACGCTTAGGCCGGCGACCTCGTCTGGTGTCGGCACGTGTGGCACCTGGAGGTAGCGGGATACGTTCAGCCAACTCAAACTGCCAGGTAAAGACTGCGCCATCTACAGCTACTGAGTAGGCCATTTCTGCTCCAGGCAACAGATTCAAATTTTCTGCACCAAAAAAGTCTGATGGTGTACTAGTTCCATCGCTATTCCCACCTTTAACCCCTGTACCCCCTGCGAAGTATACACCGATAACTTCATCTCGGTGGCCAGAGAGCACTAACATTGACATATGCTTGGACCTGACTCGATGATACACACGCGCAGTCAGATCTTTGGAACCGATTATTATACTCACCGAGTCGGAGCTCCAGTCCAAGCACGTAGCTTCGTCATAATGACCAGCTATGGTTCTGTTCAAGGTCAGAGGCGAGAATTCTCGCATGATACTCGGCGTCTGCCATATTTGCACCCCACTGCCATGAGTCACCGCAAACATTTCATCATCAGGCGAGAACTTGATTGCATAAACCCTCCGTTTAAAATTGAAACGCGTCAGTACAACTTGTCTCGGCAGATTAATGAAGAGTGCGTGACCATCCTCATCGACACTAATTAGAAACCGTCCGTTATGCGATACAGCGACACAGTTAACATTCTTTTTATTCTCAAATGGCAGAGTATAGCTCGATTGCTGGAGCAAATCAAATACACTCAGCAAGTTACCGACCGGAGATAAAACAGAATTTCCATCAGGAGTGAAACTTAAATTGCCATTGCTGAAGACACTACCGCACACGCGCTTTAAGCGAAAAGAAAACTTCATGCTGGTCAATACTGAAACTCGAAATGGGTAATTCCTACTGCAAAGCACAGTAGTCAGCCAGTATAGGTTTAAGATGGGCAGTCATACTTATTTTAAATTGCTTCGAAGTAAGTTACTCATACCTATTTCGCATTGGGCTAAAAAATTGTGTTGGTGACTGCGGGCATTGGATGGTCGTGGCGATGGTCCCAAGATCCCAATAGATACACTGAGGCAGTCCCATGATCCCCTTTTCAGCTCGGTCTGGAACAGATTTCGAAACGGAATCTTGGAATGTGTTCATTCCTGCTGGATTACTGGATTAGGAGTACGATATCATAGTCAACACACCGAACAGAATTTTGTGTATCATTCAATCGTACGACCTGAAAGCCAGTCTACTGGTATCGAATGCCTTGCAAGGCTTCGTAAAAACTGAAGCCCACCACAATCGCAGCCTTCCTCACTCAAACATCAATCATTATCTGCTGTAATGTCGCAGTATTGACTCTGTCAGTACAACTGAAGTTAAACGATGGGATCTGCTGCCAGTAAACAATTTCAAAGTGATAAAGCAAAACATGCCCAAATCGTGCTCTCCGCAGTCCAAAACTTTGAGGATAGCAGAAATGGAGTCAATATGGACATGAACGAAGGGCAGGACGGCTTCAGCGCAGATTTCTTTAAGAAACGTGTCTTACTCGCTGCTTCCGACGCCAAGGCCAGAGGAAAAGCTATTGATAGTTCTTTAGCACAGCTTACAGATGCCGATATAGAAACTTTGCGCCACTACGTGGTTGGGCGGAGAGATGAAGAGCAAAAGAAATCAGTGGAGGAATCTTTACGAGTCGAGGAAGTTAACGACGAAGATGTGGTTGCCGTTATCAGGCGCCATAAACCGCCCCAGGGGGGAGATGCTAACAATGATGAAACAACGTCCGTTCTATCATATGGTGATCACGAAGATGATGATGAAGAGGAGGATGCTCATGACGAGAGTGGAGTAGATTCCTCCGGCTCCATGCTTATTAATAGAAGTCGCTCGCGCTCTGTTCACGCCTCATTTGATCAAGACGAAGTCGAGAACCTTGAAACCGAGGAGGAGGGAAGCCCAGGCAATATTCGCATATTCCCCATTTCCCCGTCTTCAAAGCATGGATTCACTGGTGGAGAAAGTACCTCGGAGCGCACTTCTCACACCATCGACCCGGGGGACGCTGGGACCGGTGGGGGCTCCCGCAAGCTCTCGCTCGATGATGACCAAAGCACCTCACCACCGTTGTTCGGCGCACACGGGGCACATGGTGTACCTGGGGCGCATGGTACAAGGGGAGGAATGGCCGCAGGGCACCGGTCAGGGGTTGCGGAGGCTATTTCCAAGATTTGGGGGGATATGGATGCCGAGCTGGGCTCCGTGGCCTCGCAAGCCGGCCGCCCAGCCTTCAGCCCCTCGGCTTCAATGCAGGCCTTCCCCCCGTACAGAGGAGGTTCAGGTGGAGGTGGAGGTGGCGTAGGCAGGAGGATGGGAGCTGTCTCTCCCGGAGGGGGCGGGGGAGGCTCCGGGTACAAGGACCGCGGGCAGCGCATCGACGAGGACAACGCTTCACTCATGGGGCTGCAGCGCCAAAAGGTGATGACCATGACACAGAACGCGCAGCTGGAGCGTGAGGTAGAGGCTCTGCAAAAGCAGCTGGAACGTATGGAGCAGATGGACCAGGTGCTTGGCTTCAGCCCCAATACCACTCCTGCCAAGCAGTCGCACCCGCCCCGTGGTAGGCCTGACGATGGATATCTGCCTGTAGGGGGCGCTCCATCTACCGTAGGCAGCAATAGCAATGGAAATGTGTTGACAGGCTTAGCTATGCGGAAACTTCCGCACTCGTATATATACCCGATTGAGGAGGACATGAGTAAACCCTTCGAGGCTCTGCCCAAGGGCAACGCTGGAGGGGCTAGAGGCGCGGGGAGAGGCGTGGGGAGAGGCGGCGGTGGTGGTGGTGATGGCAGTGATAGTGATGCAAAGCCCAACGCATCCCCGTCATCTACCTCAAACCGTCGCCGGGGCAAAGTGCGCCGGGGCAAGGCAGGCACAGGTGCAGCAGCAGCAGCGCTCAACAATGTCGTGGACCCTCGGCATCGCCACCATGTGGACAGCAACTACGGTCATGGTTACGGCCAAGGGCCAGGCCAGGGGCAAGTTGGAGCGTCCGTAGATAGCGGTGGAGAGGAAGCACTGCGAGAGCCTCCAGCCCTGCAGATCAGCAACTCTCGCGCCCGGCGCTCCATGGCAAAGGCAGGCTCTTCGTCCGACAGTGAGAACGACGTGGCAGCAAACCAATCCTCCATGGCCAGAATGAACAACATGTACAGCAACCACAAGTACAACCTTGACAGTAAGCACCAAAGTGGTGGAGGTGGCAGTGGTATTGGAGCTGATTCGGATACTTCAGACGGCGGTCCATCTGTAGGGCACCGAGCCCCTGGGAAGGGAGCCGGATCGCACAACCCGGTCCGTGCAGGCCGCGCTCTCCACGACGGGTCAGACTTATCGGATGACACTGGAGCGGGAAGCGAAGTGGCTGGACATAAGCCCACAGCAGGCAATCACAGTAGGTACCGGCGTCGACTAGGGCAGCAGCAGGGCAATGCACAAGGAAATAACAACGGGAATAGCAGCAATGGCCTGACTGGTAGAAACAATAATAACAGCAGCCCTGGGAGCACCCAGCAGCAAGACCCCCTCTTATTGGGTGGAGTTGTTGGTATTGGCAGTGGAGGAGGGGGAGCAGGAGGGCAAGGAGGGCAAGGAGGGCCGAGTGAAAGCAGGGGAGTTCTGCAGCGAGGAGGAGCAGGGGTGGCGCGACGTCGCCGAGCTGGCTCCAACGTTAGCAATGGTGCTGAATCGGACGACAGCAGCAGCGTTCCTGTGGGAGCAGCAATCGGAGGAGTTCACGGCCATGGTGTAGGCGCTATGAGGAACCCTGCTCCTCCACCGCAGCAGCAGCACCTATCTCAGCAGAACTCCGACTCAGAGAATCAGCACCATCAGGGAAATAAAGCCCATGGACAGGAATCAGCAGCTGGAGCAGCAGCTGGAGCAGCAGCTATTCCGCAGAGCCCTCGTGCCGGACCTCGCGGCAACGCAGTGTTGAAAGCTGCTTTATCTCGTCTCAACAGCCACAGCGAGCCTAATGATACAGTAGGTGGGATCCACTCACAGGACGAGCTCCTCAACATCAATGGTAGCGGGCTTTCAGGTGCTGCCCCTGCTCCTGCTTCTGCTCTTGGTCCATCCTCGCGCCCCCGACGGGCTACCAAGGGCAGTGCCACTGACGCAGGGCCTCCCAGTGCTGCTGCCGAGGAAAAATTGCCGGCACACAAGCACACTCCACCCCCAGTTAAACTCTCCTTGGACCTGCCCGTTAGCGATGGCAGCGGTGGTGGCGGTTATGGTGGTGGTGGTCGCCGGGATGGCAGGGGCGGGGGAGAGAGAATATATGCAGAAGATAAGGCGGCAGAGTACCGCAGCCTGATGGACAATATTGATCGCCATCTGGGTGAGAGTAGAGACGAACAGGGCGCCTCTGCGCAACCATCTGAAGCCGGTGCTGGAGCTGGGGCAAAAGAAGGTGGGGGTGGGGGTGGAGGCGGGCTAGCTGCTTTCGGGCGAGTGAAAGGCAAGGGCAGTGCCCTGAAGAAGCTCAATCGTAGGTGAGTCTTATGGCCCTTAAAATGCGGTTAGACCTGAAGCTTGCATTTGGATAGAAGAGGGGTGTGTGCAGGGGGGAGGGGGGCGAATTTACCCTGGATTATTCAACCTCTTATATTCATAATTTATAAATTTTATCGTGAATTTACTCTCGTATTGCTTCTTTTACGTTGCGTTGGACATTGCTCACATGTGTGTGTGGTCTCCCATGCACTGTACCTGAATTCCTCCTCCTCCAGACGGCACTCGCTGGATGGCCTGGACGACACAGATGACGACGCCACCTCTCCCAAAGGTCGGCAGCAGCAACGTCGCACCCGACGCACCATCGAAAAGGAATCTCCCCACCGTAGGCCTTCCAACGCTGAAACAGTCGCCGTGACTGCATCTGCCGCCTCTGCTGCTGTCACTGCTGGGATCGGTGTGGTCGGCTCATCGACTCTCCACCATACTCCGAGCTCTGATGCAATGGACCACCCTGATGGAGCATTGGATAT
>CAXIWF010001033.1:0-42796 GCA_964036045.1 Eutreptiella sp. 'Long Island Sound 2002' | reverse complement strand
ATTTTCCGATGATTTTCCGAGAATTTTCCGAGAATTTTCCGAGAATTTTCCGTCAATTTTCCGAGAATTTTCCGAGAATTTTCCGAGAATTTTCGGAGAATTTTCCGAGAATTTTCCGAGAATTTTCCGAGAATTTTCCGAGAATTTTCCGAGAATTTTCCGCGAATTTTCCGAGAATTTTCCGAGAATTTTCCGAGAATTTTCCGAGAATTTTCTGAGAATTTTCTGAGAATTTTCCGAGAATTTTCCGAGAATTTTCCGAGAATTTTCCGAGAATTTTCCGAGAATTTTCCGAGAATTTTCCGAGAATTTTCCGAGAATTTTCCGAGAATTTTCCGAGAATTTTCCGAGAATTTTCCGAGAATTTTCTGAGAATTTTCCGAGAATTTTCCGTCAATTTTCCGAGAATTTTCCGAGAATTTTCCGAGAATTTTCCGAGAATTTTCTGAGAATTTTCCGAGAATTTTGCGAGAATTTTCCGAGAATTTTCCGAGAATTTTCGGAGAATTTTCCGAGAATTTTCTGAGAATTTTCTGAGAATTTTCCGAGAATTTTCCGAGACTTTTCCGAGAAGTTTCCGAGAATTTTCCGAGAATTTTCCGAGAATTTTCCGATGATTTTCCGAGAATTTTCCGAGAATTTTCCGAGAATTTTCCGAGAATTTTCCGAGAATTTTCCGAGAATTTTCCGAGAATTTTCCGTCAATTTTCCGAGAATTTTCCGAGAATTTTCCGTCAATTTTCCCAGAATTTTCCGAGAATTTTCCGAGAATTTTCCGATGATTTTCCGAGAATTTTCCGAGAATTTTCCGAGAATTTTCGGTCAATTTTCCGAGAATTTTCCGAGAATTTTCCGAGAATTTTCCGAGAATTTTCCGAGAATTTTCCGAGAATTTTCCGAGAATTTTCTGGGAATTTTCCGAGAATTTTCCGAGAATTTTCCGAGAATTTTCCGAGAATTTTCCGAGAATTTTCCGAGAATTTTCCGAGAATTTTCTGAGAATTTTCCGAGAATTTTCGGAGAATTTTCCGAGAATTTTCCGAGAATTTTCCGAGAATTTTCCGAGGATTTTCCGAGAATTTTCCGAGAATTTTCCGAGAATTTTCCGAGAATTTTCCGAGAATTTTCCGAGAATTTTCCGAGAATTTTCCGAGAATTTTCTGAGAATTTTCCGAGAATTTTCCGTCAATTTTCCGAGAATTTTCCGAGAATCTTCCGAGAATTTTCCGAGAATTTTCTGAGAATTTTCCGAGAGTTTTCCGAGAATTTTCCGAGAATTTTCCGAGAATTTTCCGAGAATTTTCCGAGAATTTTCCGAGAATTTTCCGAGAATTTTCCGAGAATTTTCCGGGAATTTTCCGAGAATTTTCCGAGAAGTTTCCGAGAATTTTCCGAGAATTTTCTGAGAATTTTCCGAGAATTTTCCGAGAATTTTCCGAGATTTTCCCGAGAATTTTCCGAGAATTTTCTGAGAATTTTGCGAGAATTTTCCGAGAATTTTCCGAGAATTTTCCGAGAATTTTCCGAGAATTTTCTGAGAATTTTCCGAGAATTTTCCGAGAATTTTCCGAGAATTTTCCGAGAATTTTCCGAGAATTTTCCGAGGATTTTCCGAGAATTTTCCGAGAATTTTCCGAGAATTTTCCGAGAATTTTCCGAGAATTTTCCGAGAATTTTCCGAGAATTTTCCGAGAATTTTCTGAGAATTTTCCGAGAATTTTCCGTCAATTTTCCGAGAATTTTCCGAGAATCTTCCGAGAATTTTCCGAGAATTTTCTGAGAATTTTCTGAGAATTTTCCGAGAATTTTCCGAGAATTTTCCGAGAATTTTCCGAGAATCTTCCGAGAATTTTCCGAGAATTTTCCGAGAATTTTCCGAGAATTTTCCGAGAATTTTCCGGGAATTTTCCGAGAATTTTCCGAGAAGTTTCCGAGAATTTTCCGAGAATTTTCTGAGAATTTTCCGAGAATTTTCCGAGAATTTTCCGAGATTTTCCCGAGAATTTTCCGAGAATTTTCTGAGAATTTTCCGAGAATTTTCCGAGAATTTTCCGAGAATTTTCCCGAGAATTTTCCGAGAATTTTCCGAGAATTTTCCGAGAATTTTCCGAGAATTTTCCGAGAATTTTCCGAGAATTTTCCGAGAATTTTCCGAGAATTTTCTGAGAATTTTCCGAGAATGTT
This sequence comes from Eutreptiella sp. 'Long Island Sound 2002', assembly GCA_964036045.1. Taxonomy (NCBI): domain Eukaryota; phylum Euglenozoa; class Euglenophyceae; order Eutreptiales; family Eutreptiaceae; genus Eutreptiella; species Eutreptiella sp. 'Long Island Sound 2002'. The sequence continues at coordinate 40,612 of CAXIWF010001033.1, read as the reverse complement.
CCGAGAATTTTCCGTCAATTTTCCGAGAATTTTCCGAGAATTTTCCGAGAATTTTCCGTCAATTTTCCGAGAATTTTCCGAGAATTTTCCGAGAATTTTCCGAGAATTTTCCGAGAATTTTCCGAGAATTTTCCCAGAATTTTCCGAGAATTTTCCGAGAATTTTCCGATGATTTTCCGAGAATTTTCCGAGAATTTTCCGAGAATTTTCCGTCAATTTTCCGAGAATTTTCCGAGAATTTTCCGAGAATTTTCGGAGAATTTTCCGAGAATTTTCCGAGAATTTTCCGAGAATTTTCCGAGAATTTTCCGAGAATTTTCCGCGAATTTTCCGAGAATTTTCCGAGAATTTTCCGAGAATTTTCCGAGAATTTTCTGAGAATTTTCTGAGAATTTTCCGAGAATTTTCCGAGAATTTTCCGAGAATTTTCCGAGAATTTTCCGAGAATTTTCCGAGAATTTTCCGAGAATTTTCCGAGAATTTTCCGAGAATTTTCCGAGAATTTTCCGAGAATTTTCCGAGAATTTTCTGAGAATTTTCCGAGAATTTTCCGTCAATTTTCCGAGAATTTTCCGAGAATTTTCCGAGAATTTTCCGAGAATTTTCTGAGAATTTTCCGAGAATTTTGCGAGAATTTTCCGAGAATTTTCCGAGAATTTTCGGAGAATTTTCCGAGAATTTTCTGAGAATTTTCTGAGAATTTTCCGAGAATTTTCCGAGAATTTTCCGAGAAGTTTCCGAGAATTTTCCGAGAATTTTCCGAGAATTTTCTGAGAGTTTTCTGAGAATTTTCCGAGAATTTTCCGAGAATTTTCCGAGAATTTTCCGCGAATTTTCCGAGAATTTTCCGAGAATTTCCCGAGAATTTTCCGAGAATTTTCTGAGAATTTTCTGAGAATTTTCTGAGAATTTTCCGAGAATTTTCCGAGAATTTCCCGAGAATTTTCCGAGAATTTTCCGAGAATTTTCCTAGAATTTTCCGAGAATTTTCCGAGAATTTTCCGAGAATTTTCCGAGAATTTTCCGAGAATTTTCCGAGAATTTTCCAAGAATTTTCTGAGAATTTTCCGAGTATTTTTCGTCAATTTTCCGAGAATTTTCCGAGAATTTTCCGAGAATTTTCCGAGAATTTTCCGAGAATTTTCTGAGAATTTTCCGAGAATTTTCCGAGAATTTTCCGAGATTTTCCCGAGAATTTTCCGAGAATTTTCTGAGAATTTTGCGAGAATTTTCCGAGAATTTTCCGAGAATTTTCCGAGAATTTTCCGAGAATTTTCTGAGAATTTTCCGAGAATTTTCCGAGAATTTTCCGAGAATTTTCCGAGAATTTTCCGAGAATTTTCCGAGAATTTTCTGAGAATTTTCCGAGAATTTTCCGTCAATTTTCCGAGAATTTTCCGAGAATTTTCCGAGAATTTTCCGAGAATTTTCTGAGAATTTTCCGAGAATTTTGCGAGAATTTTCCGAGAATTTTCCGAGAATTTTCGGAGAATTTTCCGAGAATTTTCTGAGAATTTTCTGAGAATTTTCCGAGAATTTTCCGAGAATTTTCCGAGAAGTTTCCGAGAATTTTCCGAGAATTTTCCGAGAATTTTCTGAGAATTTTCTGAGAATTTTCCGAGAATTTTCCGAGAATTTTCCGAGAATTTTCCGCGAATTTTCCGAGAATTTTCCGAGAATTTCCCGAGAATTTTCCGAGAATTTTCTGAGAATTTTCTGAGAATTTTCTGAGAATTTTCCGAGAATTTTCCGAGAATTTCCCGAGAATTTTCCGAGAATTTTCCGAGAATTTTCCTAGAATTTTCCGAGAATTTTCCGAGAATTTTCCGAGAATTTTCCGAGAATTTTCCGAGAATTTTCCGAGAATTTTCTGAGAATTTTCTGAGAATTTTCCGAGAATTTTCCGAGAATTTTCCGAGAATTTTCCGAGAATTTTCCGAGAATTTTCCGAGAATTTTCCGAGAATTTTCCGAGAATTTTCCGAGAATTTTCCGAGAATTTTCCGAGAATTTTCTGAGAATTTTCCGAGAATTTTCCGTCAATTTTCCGAGAATTTTCCGAGAATTTTCCGAGAATTTTCCGAGAATTTTCTGAGAATTTTCCGAGAATTTTGCGAGAATTTTCCGAGAATTTTCCGAGAATTTTCGGAGAATTTTCCGAGAATTTTCTGAGAATTTTCTGAGAATTTTCCGAGAATTTTCCGAGAATTTTCCGAGAAGTTTCCGAGAATTTTCCGAGAATTTTCCGAGAATTTTCTGAGAATTTTCTGAGAATTTTCCGAGAATTTTCCGAGAATTTTCCGAGAATTTTCCGCGAATTTTCCGAGAATTTTCCGAGAATTTCCCGAGAATTTTCCGAGAATTTTCTGAGAATTTTCTGAGAATTTTGTGAGGATTTTCCGAGAATTTTCCGAGAATTTCCCGAGAATTTTCCGAGAATTTTCCGAGAATTTTCCTAGAATTTTCCGAGAATTTTCCGAGAATTTTCCGAGAATTTTCCGAGAATTTTCCGAGAATTTTCCGAGAATTTTCCAAGAATTTTCTGAGAATTTTCCGAGTATTTTTCGTCAATTTTCCGAGAATTTTCCGAGAATTTTCCGAGAATTTTCCGAGAATTTTCTGAGAATTTTCCGAGAATTTTCCGAGAATTTTCCGAGAATTTTCCGAGAATTTTCCGAGAATTTTCCGAGAATTTTCAGAGAAGTTTCCGAGAATTTTCCGAGAATTTTCGGAGAATTTTCTGAGAATTTTCTGAGAATTTTCCGAGAATTTTCCGAGAATTTTCCGAGAATTTTCCGAGAATTTTCCGAGAATTTTCCGAGAATTTTCTGAGAATTTTCTGAGAATTTTCCGAGAATTTTCCGAGAATTTTCCGAGAATTTTCCGAGAATTTTCCGAGAATTTTCCGAGAATTTTCTGAGAATTTTCCGAGAATTTTCCGAGAATTTTCTGAGAATTTTCCGAGAATTTTCCGAGAATTTTCCGAGATTTTCCCGAGAATTTTCCGAGAATTTTCTGAGAATTTTGCGAGAATTTTCCGAGAATTTTCCGAGAATTTTCGGAGAATTTTCCGAGAATTTTCTGAGAATTTTCCGAGAATTTTCCGAGAATTTTCCGAGAATTTTCCGAGAATTTTCCGAGAATTTTCCGAGGATTTTCCGAGAATTTTCCGAGAATTTTCCGAGAATTTTCCGAGAATTTTCCGAGAATTTTCCGAGAATTTTCCGAGAATTTTCCGAGAATTTTCTGAGAATTTTCCGAGAATTTTCCGTCAATTTTCCGAGAATTTTCCGAGAATCTTCCGAGAATTTTCCGAGAATTTTCTGAGAATTTTCTGAGAATTTTCCGAGAATTTTCCGAGAATTTTCCGAGAATTTTCCGAGAATCTTCCGAGAATTTTCCGAGAATTTTCCGAGAATTTTCCGAGAATTTTCCGAGAATTTTCCGAGAATTTTCCGGGAATTTTCCGAGAATTTTCCGAGAAGTTTCCGAGAATTTTCCGAGAATTTTCTGAGAATTTTCCGAGAATTTTCCGAGAATTTTCCGAGATTTTCCCGAGAATTTTCCGAGAATTTTCTGAGAATTTTGCGAGAATTTTCCGAGAATTTTCCGAGAATTTTCCCGAGAATTTTCCGAGAATTTTCCGAGAATTTTCCGAGAATTTTCCGAGAATTTTCCGAGAATTTTCCGAGAATTTTCCGAGAATTTTCCGAGAATTTTCTGAGAATTTTCCGAGAATGTTCCGAGAATTTTCCGTCAATTTTCCGAGAATTTTCCGAGAATTTTCCGAGAATTTTCCGTCAATTTTCCGAGAATTTTCCGAGAATTTTCCGAGAATTTTCCGAGAATTTTCCGAGAATTTTCCGAGAATTTTCCCAGAATTTTCCGAGAATTTTCCGAGAATTTTCCGATTATTTTCCGAGAATTTTCCGAGAATTTTCCGAGAATTTTCCGTCAATTTTCCGAGAATTTTCCGAGAATTTTCCGAGAATTTTCGGAGAATTTTCCGAGAATTTTCCGAGAATTTTCCGAGAATTTTCCGAGAATTTTCCGAGAATTTTCCGCGAATTTTCCGAGAATTTTCCGAGAATTTTCCGAGAATTTTCCGAGAATTTTCTGAGAATTTTCTGAGAATTTTCCGAGAATTTTCCGAGAATTTTCCGAGAATTTTCCGAGAATTTTCAGAGAATTTTCCGAGAATTTTCCGAGAATTTTCCGAGAATTTTCCGAGAATTTTCCGAGAATTTTCCGAGAATTTTCCGAGAATTTTCTGAGAATTTTCCGAGAATTTTCCGTCAATTTTCCGAGAATTTTCCGAGAATTTTCCGAGAATTTTCCGAGAATTTTCTGAGAATTTTCCGAGAATTTTGCGAGAATTTTCCGAGAATTTTCCGAGAATTTTCGGAGAATTTTCCGAGAATTTTCTGAGAATTTTCTGAGAATTTTCCGAGAATTTTCCGAGAATTTTCCGAGAAGTTTCCGAGAATTTTCCGAGAATTTTCCGAGAATTTTCTGAGAGTTTTCTGAGAATTTTCCGAGAATTTTCCGAGAATTTTCCGAGAATTTTCCGCGAATTTTCCGAGAATTTTCCGAGAATTTCCCGAGAATTTTCCGAGAATTTTCTGAGAATTTTCTGAGAATTTTCTGAGAATTTTCCGAGAATTTTCCGAGAATTTCCCGAGAATTTTCCGAGAATTTTCCTAGAATTTTCCGAGAATTTTCCGAGAATTTTCCGAGAATTTTCCGAGAATTTTCCGAGAATTTTCCGAGAATTTTCCAAGAATTTTCTGAGAATTTTCCGAGTATTTTTCGTCAATTTTCCGAGAATTTTCCGAGAATTTTCCGAGAATTTTCCGAGAATTTTCCGAGAATTTTCTGAGAATTTTCCGAGAATTTTCCGAGAATTTTCCGAGATTTTCCCGAGAATTTTCCGAGAATTTTCTGAGAATTTTGCGAGAATTTTCCGAGAATTTTCCGAGAATTTTCCGAGAATTTTCCGAGAATTTTCTGAGAATTTTCCGAGAATTTTCCGAGAATTTTCCGAGAATTTTCCGAGAATTTTCCGAGAATTTTCCGAGGATTTTCCGAGAATTTTCCGAGAATTTTCCGAGAATTTTCCGAGAATTTTCCGAGAATTTTCCGAGAATTTTCCGAGAATTTTCCGAGAATTTTCTGAGAATTTTCCGAGAATTTTCCGTCAATTTTCCGAGAATTTTCCGAGAATCTTCCGAGAATTTTCCGAGAATTTTCTGAGAATTTTCTGAGAATTTTCCGAGAATTTTCCGAGAATTTTCCGAGAATTTTCCGAGAATCTTCCGAGAATTTTCCGAGAATTTTCCGAGAATTTTCCGAGAATTTTCCGAGAATTTTCCGAGAATTTTCCGGGAATTTTCCGAGAATTTTCCGAGAAGTTTCCGAGAATTTTCCGAGAATTTTCTGAGAATTTTCCGAGAATTTTCCGAGAATTTTCCGAGATTTTCCCGAGAATTTTCCGAGAATTTTCTGAGAATTTTGCGAGAATTTTCCGAGAATTTTCCGAGAATTTTCCCGAGAATTTTCCGAGAATTTTCCGAGAATTTTCCGAGAATTTTCCGAGAATTTTCCGAGAATTTTCCGAGAATTTTCCGAGAATTTTCTGAGAATTTTCCGAGAATTTTCCGAGAATTTTCCGTCAATTTTCCGAGAATTTTCCGAGAATTTTCCGAGAATTTTCCGTCAATTTTCCGAGAATTTTCCGAGAATTTTCCGAGAATTTTCCGAGAATTTTCCGAGAATTTTCCAAGAATTTTCCCAGAATTTTCCGAGAATTTTCCGAGAATTTTCCGATGATTTTCCGAGAATTTTCCGAGAATTTTCCGAGAATTTTCCGTCAATTTTCCGAGAATTTTCCGAGAATTTTCCGAGAATTTTCCGAGAATTTTCCGAGAATTTTCCGAGAATTTTCCGAGAATTTTCCGAGAATTTTCCGAGAATTTTCCGCGAATTTTCCGAGAATTTTCCGAGAATTTTCCGAGAATTTTCCGAGAATTTTCTGAGAATTTTCTGAGAATTTTCCGAGAATTTTCCGAGAATTTTCCGAGAATTTTCCGAGAATTTTCCGAGAATTTTCCGAGAATTTTCCGAGAATTTTCCGAGAATTTTCCGAGAATTTTCCGAGAATTTTCCGAGAATTTTCCGAGAATTTTCTGAGAATTTTCCGAGAATTTTCCGTCAATTTTCCGAGAATTTTCCGAGAATTTTCCGAGAATTTTCCGAGAATTTTCTGAGAATTTTCCGAGAATTTTCTGAGAATTTTCCGAGAATTTTCCGAGAATTTTCGGAGAATTTTCCGAGAATTTTCTGAGAATTTTCTGAGAATTTTCCGAGAATTTTCCGAGAATTTTCCGAGAAGTTTCCGAGAATTTTCCGAGAATTTTCCGAGAATTTTCTGAGAATTTTCTGAGAATTTTCCGAGAATTTTCCGAGAATTTTCCGAGAATTTTCCGCGAATTTTCCGAGAATTTTCCGAGAATTTCCCGAGAATTTTCCGAGAATTTTCTGAGAATTTTCTGAGAATTTTCTGAGAATTTTCCGAGAATTTTCCGAGAATTTCCCGAGAATTTTCCGAGAATTTTCCGAGAATTTTCCTAGAATTTTCCGAGAATTTTCCGAGAATTTTCCGAGAATTTTCCGAGAATTTTCCGAGAATTTTCCGAGAATTTTCTGAGAATTTTCTGAGAATTTTCCGAGAATTTTCCGAGAATTTTCCGAGAATTTTCCGAGAATTTTCCGAGAATTTTCCGAGAATTTTCCGAGAATTTTCCGAGAATTTTCCGAGAATTTTCCGAGAATTTTCCGAGAATTTTCTGAGAATTTTCCGAGAATTTTCCGTCAATTTTCCGAGAATTTTCCGAGAATTTTCCGAGAATTTTCCGAGAATTTTCTGAGAATTTTCCGAGAATTTTGCGAGAATTTTCCGAGAATTTTCCGAGAATTTTCGGAGAATTTTCCGAGAATTTTCTGAGAATTTTCTGAGAATTTTCCGAGAATTTTCCGAGAATTTTCCGAGAAGTTTCCGAGAATTTTCCGAGAATTTTCCGAGAATTTTCTGAGAATTTTCTGAGAATTTTCCGAGAATTTTCCGAGAATTTTCCGAGAATTTTCCGCGAATTTTCCGAGAATTTTCCGAGAATTTCCCGAGAATTTTCCGAGAATTTTCTGAGAATTTTCTGAGAATTTTGTGAGGATTTTCCGAGAATTTTCCGAGAATTTCCCGAGAATTTTCCGAGAATTTTCCGAGAATTTTCCTAGAATTTTCCGAGAATTTTCCGAGAATTTTCCGAGAATTTTCCGAGAATTTTCCGAGAATTTTCCGAGAATTTTCCAAGAATTTTCTGAGAATTTTCCGAGTATTTTTCGTCAATTTTCCGAGAATTTTCCGAGAATTTTCCGAGAATTTTCCGAGAATTTTCTGAGAATTTTCCGAGAATTTTCCGAGAATTTTCCGAGAATTTTCCGAGAATTTTCCGAGAATTTTCCGAGAATTTTCCGAGAATTTTCAGAGAAGTTTCCGAGAATTTTCCGAGAATTTTCGGAGAATTTTCTGAGAATTTTCTGAGAATTTTCCGAGAATTTTCCGAGAATTTTCCGAGAATTTTCCGAGAATTTTCCGAGAATTTTCCGAGAATTTTCTGAGAATTTTCTGAGAATTTTCCGAGAATTTTCCGAGAATTTTCCGAGAATTTTCCGAGAATTTTCCGAGAATTTTCCGAGAATTTTCTGAGAATTTTCCGAGAATTTTCCGAGAATTTTCCGAGAATTTTCCGAGAATTTTCCGAGAATTTTCCGAGAATTTTCCGAGAATTTTCTGAGAATTTTCCGAGAATTTTCCGAGAATTTTCCGAGAATTTTCCGAGAATTTTCCGAGAATTTTCTGAGAATTTTGCGAGAATTTTCCGAGAATTTTCCGAGAATTTTCCCGAGAATTTTCCGAGAATTTTCCGAGAATTTTCCGAGAATTTTCCGAGAATTTTCCGAGAATTTTCCGAGAATTTTCCGAGAATTTTCTGAGAATTTTCCGAGAATTTTCCGAGAATTTTCCGTCAATTTTCCGAGAATTTTCCGAGAATTTTCCGAGAATTTTCCGTCAATTTTCCGAGAATTTTCCGAGAATTTTCCGAGAATTTTCCGAGAATTTTCCGAGAATTTTCCAAGAATTTTCCCAGAATTTTCCGAGAATTTTCCGAGAATTTTCCGATGATTTTCCGAGAATTTTCCGAGAATTTTCCGAGAATTTTCCGTCAATTTTCCGAGAATTTTCCGAGAATTTTCCGAGAATTTTCCGAGAATTTTCCGAGAATTTTCCGAGAATTTTCCGAGAATTTTCCGAGAATTTTCCGAGAATTTTCCGCGAATTTTCCGAGAATTTTCCGAGAATTTTCCGAGAATTTTCCGAGAATTTTCTGAGAATTTTCTGAGAATTTTCCGAGAATTTTCCGAGAATTTTCCGAGAATTTTCCGAGAATTTTCCGAGAATTTTCCGAGAATTTTCCGAGAATTTTCCGAGAATTTTCCGAGAATTTTCCGAGAATTTTCCGAGAATTTTCCGAGAATTTTCTGAGAATTTTCCGAGAATTTTCCGTCAATTTTCCGAGAATTTTCCGAGAATTTTCCGAGAATTTTCCGAGAATTTTCTGAGAATTTTCCGAGAATTTTGCGAGAATTTTCCGAGAATTTTCCGAGAATTTTCGGAGAATTTTCCGAGAATTTTCTGAGAATTTTCTGAGAATTTTCCGAGAATTTTCCGAGAATTTTCCGAGAAGTTTCCGAGAATTTTCCGAGAATTTTCCGAGAATTTTCTGAGAATTTTCTGAGAATTTTCCGAGAATTTTCCGAGAATTTTCCGAGAATTTTCCGCGAATTTTCCGAGAATTTTCCGAGAATTTCCCGAGAATTTTCCGAGAATTTTCTGAGAATTTTCTGAGAATTTTCTGAGAATTTTCCGAGAATTTTCCGAGAATTTCCCGAGAATTTTCCGAGAATTTTCCGAGAATTTTCCTAGAATTTTCCGAGAATTTTCCGAGAATTTTCCGAGAATTTTCCGAGAATTTTCCGAGAATTTTCCGAGAATTTTCTGAGAATTTTCTGAGAATTTTCCGAGAATTTTCCGAGAATTTTCCGAGAATTTTCCGAGAATTTTCCGAGAATTTTCCGAGAATTTTCCGAGAATTTTCCGAGAATTTTCCGAGAATTTTCCGAGAATTTTCCGAGAATTTTCTGAGAATTTTCCGAGAATTTTCCGTCAATTTTCCGAGAATTTTCCGAGAATTTTCCGAGAATTTTCCGAGAATTTTCTGAGAATTTTCCGAGAATTTTGCGAGAATTTTCCGAGAATTTTCCGAGAATTTTCGGAGAATTTTCCGAGAATTTTCTGAGAATTTTCTGAGAATTTTCCGAGAATTTTCCGAGAATTTTCCGAGAAGTTTCCGAGAATTTTCCGAGAATTTTCCGAGAATTTTCTGAGAATTTTCTGAGAATTTTCCGAGAATTTTCCGAGAATTTTCCGAGAATTTTCCGCGAATTTTCCGAGAATTTTCCGAGAATTTCCCGAGAATTTTCCGAGAATTTTCTGAGAATTTTCTGAGAATTTTGTGAGGATTTTCCGAGAATTTTCCGAGAATTTCCCGAGAATTTTCCGAGAATTTTCCGAGAATTTTCCTAGAATTTTCCGAGAATTTTCCGAGAATTTTCCGAGAATTTTCCGAGAATTTTCCGAGAATTTTCCGAGAATTTTCCAAGAATTTTCTGAGAATTTTCCGAGTATTTTTCGTCAATTTTCCGAGAATTTTCCGAGAATTTTCCGAGAATTTTCCGAGAATTTTCTGAGAATTTTCCGAGAATTTTCCGAGAATTTTCCGAGAATTTTCCGAGAATTTTCCGAGAATTTTCCGAGAATTTTCCGAGAATTTTCAGAGAAGTTTCCGAGAATTTTCCGAGAATTTTCGGAGAATTTTCTGAGAATTTTCTGAGAATTTTCCGAGAATTTTCCGAGAATTTTCCGAGAATTTTCCGAGAATTTTCCGAGAATTTTCCGAGAATTTTCTGAGAATTTTCTGAGAATTTTCCGAGAATTTTCCGAGAATTTTCCGAGAATTTTCCGAGAATTTTCCGAGAATTTTCCGAGAATTTTCTGAGAATTTTCCGAGAATTTTCCGAGAATTTTCCGAGAATTTTCCGAGAATTTTCCGAGAATTTTCCGAGAATTTTCCGAGAATTTTCTGAGAATTTTCCGAGAATTTTCCGAGAATTTTCCGAGAATTTTCCGAGAATTTTCCGAGAATTTTCCGAGGATTTTCCGAGAATTTTCCGAGAATTTTCCGAGAATTTTCCGAGAATTTTCCGAGAATTTTCCGAGAATTTTCCGAGAATTTTCCGTCAATTTTCCGAGAATTTTCCGAGAATTTTCCGAGGATTTTCCGAGAATTTTCCGAGAATTTTCCGAGAATTTTCCGAGAATTTTCCGAGAATTTTCCGAGAATTTTCCGTCAATTTTCCGAGAATTTTCCGAGAATTTTCCGAGAATTTTCCGCGAATTTTCCGAGAATTTTCCGAGAATTTCCCGAGAATTTTCCGAGAATTTTCTGAGAATTTTCTGAGAATTTTCTGAGAATTTTCCGAGAATTTTCCGAGAATTTCCCGAGAATTTTCCGAGAATTTTCCGAGAATTTTCCTAGAATTTTCCGAGAATTTTCCGAGAATTTTCCGAGAATTTTCCGAGAATTTTCCGAGAATTTTCCGAGAATTTTCTGAGAATTTTCTGAGAATTTTCCGAGAATTTTCCGAGAATTTTCCGAGAATTTTCCGAGAATTTTCCGAGAATTTTCCGAGAATTTTCCGAGAATTTTCCGAGAATTTTCCGAGAATTTTCCGAGAATTTTCCGAGAATTTTCTGAGAATTTTCCGAGAATTTTCCGTCAATTTTCCGAGAATTTTCCGAGAATTTTCCGAGAATTTTCCGAGAATTTTCTGAGAATTTTCCGAGAATTTTGCGAGAATTTTCCGAGAATTTTCCGAGAATTTTCGGAGAATTTTCCGAGAATTTTCTGAGAATTTTCTGAGAATTTTCCGAGAATTTTCCGAGAATTTTCCGAGAAGTTTCCGAGAATTTTCCGAGAATTTTCCGAGAATTTTCTGAGAATTTTCTGAGAATTTTCCGAGAATTTTCCGAGAATTTTCCGAGAATTTTCCGCGAATTTTCCGAGAATTTTCCGAGAATTTCCCGAGAATTTTCCGAGAATTTTCTGAGAATTTTCTGAGAATTTTCTGAGGATTTTCCGAGAATTTTCCGAGAATTTCCCGAGAATTTTCCGAGAATTTTCCGAGAATTTTCCTAGAATTTTCCGAGAATTTTCCGAGAATTTTCCGAGAATTTTCCGAGAATTTTCCGAGAATTTTCCGAGAATTTTCCAAGAATTTTCTGAGAATTTTCCGAGTATTTTTCGTCAATTTTCCGAGAATTTTCCGAGAATTTTCCGAGAATTTTCCGAGAATTTTCTGAGAATTTTCCGAGAATTTTCCGAGAATTTTCCGAGAATTTTCCGAGAATTTTCCGAGAATTTTCCGAGAATTTTCCGAGAATTTTCAGAGAAGTTTCCGAGAATTTTCCGAGAATTTTCGGAGAATTTTCTGAGAATTTTCTGAGAATTTTCCGAGAATTTTCCGAGAATTTTCCGAGAATTTTCCGAGAATTTTCCGAGAATTTTCCGAGAATTTTCTGAGAATTTTCTGAGAATTTTCCGAGAATTTTCCGAGAATTTTCCGAGAATTTTCCGAGAATTTTCCGAGAATTTTCCGAGAATTTTCCGAGAATTTTCTGAGAATTTTCCGAGAATTTTCCGAGAATTTTCCGAGAATTTTCCGAGAATTTTCCGAGAATTTTCCGAGAATTTTCCGAGAATTTTCTGAGAATTTTCCGAGAATTTTCCGAGAATTTTCCGAGAATTTTCCGAGAATTTTCCGAGAATTTTCCGAGGATTTTCCGAGAATTTTCCGAGAATTTTCCGAGAATTTTCCGAGAATTTTCCGAGAATTTTCCGAGAATTTTCCGAGAATTTTCCGAGAATTTTCTGAGAATTTTCCGAGAATTTTCCGAGAATTTTCCGAGAATTTTCCGAGAATTTTCCGAGAATTTTCCGAGAATTTTCTGAGAATTTTCCGAGAATTTTCCGTCAATTTTCCGAGAATTTTCCGAGAATCTTCCGAGAATTTTCCGAGAATTTTCTGAGAAATTTCTGAGAATTTTCCGAGAATTTTCCGAGAATTTTCCGAGAATTTTCCGAGAATTTTCCGAGAATTTTCCGAGAATTTTTCGAGAATTTTCCGAGAATTTTCGGAGAATTTTCCGAGAATTTTCCGCGCATTTTCCGAGAATTTTCCGAGAAGTTTCCGAGAATTTTCCGAGAATTTTCTGAGAATTTTCCGAGAATTTTCCGAGAATTTTCCGAGATTTTCCCGAGAATTTTCCGAGAATTTTCTGAGAATTTTCCGAGAATTTTCCGAGAATTTTCCGAGATTTTCCCGAGAATTTTCCGAGAATTTTCCGAGAATTTTCCGAGAATTTTCCGAGAATTTTCCGAAAATTTTCCGAGAATTTTCTGAGAATTTTCCGAGAATTTTCCGAGAATTTTCCGTCAATTTTCCGAGAATTTTCCGAGAATTTTCTGAGAATTTTCCGAGAATTTTCCGAGAATTTTCCGTGAATTTTCCGAGAATTTTCCGAGAATTTTCCGAGAATTTTCCGTCAATTTTCCGAGAATTTTCCGAGAATTTTCCGAGAATTTTCCGAGAATTTTCCGAGAATTTTCCGAGAATTTTCCCAGAATTTTCCGAGAATTTTCCGAGAATTTTCCGATGATTTTCCGAGAATTTTCCGAGAATTTTCCGAGAATTTTTCCGAGAATTTTCCGAGAATTTTCCGAGAATTTTCCGAGAATTTTCCGTCAATTTTCCGAGAATTTTCCGAGAATTTTCCGTCAATTTTCCCAGAATTTTCCGAGAATTTTCCGAGAATTTTCCGATGATTTTCCGAGAATTTTCCGAGAATTTTCCGAGAATTTTCGGTCAATTTTCCGAGAATTTTCCGAGAATTTTCCGAGAATTTTCCGAGAATTTTCCGAGAATTTTCCGAGAATTTTCCGAGAATTTTCTGGGAATTTTCCGAGAATTTTCCGAGAATTTTCCGAGAATTTTCCGAGAATTTTCCGAGAATTTTCCGAGAATTTTCCGAGAATTTTCTGAGAATTTTCCGAGAATTTTCGGAGAATTTTCCGAGAATTTTCCGAGAATTTTCCGAGAATTTTCCGAGGATTTTCCGAGAATTTTCCGAGAATTTTCCGAGAATTTTCCGAGAATTTTCCGAGAATTTTCCGAGAATTTTCCGAGAATTTTCCGAGAATTTTCTGAGAATTTTCCGAGAATTTTCCGTCAATTTTCCGAGAATTTTCCGAGAATCTTCCGAGAATTTTCCGAGAATTTTCTGAGAATTTTCTGAGAATTTTCCGAGAATTTTCCGAGAATTTTCCGAGAATTTTCCGAGAATTTTCCGAGAATTTTCCGAGAATTTTCCGAGAATTTTCCGAGAATTTTCCGAGAATTTTCCGAGAATTTTCCGGGAATTTTCCGAGAATTTTCCGAGAAGTTTCCGAGAATTTTCCGAGAATTTTCTGAGAATTTTCCGAGAATTTTCCGAGAATTTTCCGAGATTTTCCCGAGAATTTTCCGAGAATTTTCTGAGAATTTTGCGAGAATTTTCCGAGAATTTTCCGAGAATTTTCCGAGAATTTTCCGAGAATTTTCTGAGAATTTTCCGAGAATTTTCCGAGAATTTTCCGAGAATTTTCCGAGAATTTTCCGAGAATTTTCCGAGGATTTTCCGAGAATTTTCCGAGAATTTTCCGAGAATTTTCCGAGAATTTTCCGAGAATTTTCCGAGAATTTTCCGAGAATTTTCCGAGAATTTTCTGAGAATTTTCCGAGAATTTTCCGTCAATTTTCCGAGAATTTTCCGAGAATCTTCCGAGAATTTTCCGAGAATTTTCTGAGAATTTTCTGAGAATTTTCCGAGAATTTTCCGAGAATTTTCCGAGAATTTTCCGAGAATCTTCCGAGAATTTTCCGAGAATTTTCCGAGAATTTTCCGAGAATTTTCCGAGAATTTTCCGAGAATTTTCCGGGAATTTTCCGAGAATTTTCCGAGAAGTTTCCGAGAATTTTCCGAGAATTTTCTGAGAATTTTCCGAGAATTTTCCGAGAATTTTCCGAGATTTTCCCGAGAATTTTCCGAGAATTTTCTGAGAATTTTGCGAGAATTTTCCGAGAATTTTCCGAGAATTTTCCCGAGAATTTTCCGAGAATTTTCCGAGAATTTTCCGAGAATTTTCCGAGAATTTTCCGAGAATTTTCCGAGAATTTTCCGAGAATTTTCCGAGAATTTTCTGAGAATTTTCCGAGAATGTTCCGAGAATTTTCCGTCAATTTTCCGAGAATTTTCCGAGAATTTTCCGAGAATTTTCCGTCAATTTTCCGAGAATTTTCCGAGAATTTTCCGAGAATTTTCCGAGAATTTTCCGAGAATTTTCCGAGAATTTTCCCAGAATTTTCCGAGAATTTTCCGAGAATTTTCCGATGATTTTCCGAGAATTTTCCGAGAATTTTCCGAGAATTTTCCGTCAATTTTCCGAGAATTTTCCGAGAATTTTCCGAGAATTTTCGGAGAATTTTCCGAGAATTTTCCGAGAATTTTTCGAGAATTTTCCGAGAATTTTCCGAGAATTTTCCGCGAATTTTCCGAGAATTTTCCGAGAATTTTCCGAGAATTTTCCGAGAATTTTCTGAGAATTTTCTGAGAATTTTCCGAGAATTTTCCGAGAATTTTCCGAGAATTTTCCGAGAATTTTCCGAGAATTTTCCGAGAATTTTCCGAGAATTTTCCGAGAATTTTCCGAGAATTTTCCGAGAATTTTCCGAGAATTTTCCGAGAATTTTCTGAGAATTTTCCGAGAATTTTCCGTCAATTTTCCGAGAATTTTCCGAGAATTTTCCGAGAATTTTCCGAGAATTTTCTGAGAATTTTCCGAGAATTTTGCGAGAATTTTCCGAGAATTTTCCGAGAATTTTCGGAGAATTTTCCGAGAATTTTCTGAGAATTTTCTGAGAATTTTCCGAGAATTTTCCGAGAATTTTCCGAGAAGTTTCCGAGAATTTTCCGAGAATTTTCCGAGAATTTTCTGAGAGTTTTCTGAGAATTTTCCGAGAATTTTCCGAGAATTTTCCGAGAATTTTCCGCGAATTTTCCGAGAATTTTCCGAGAATTTCCCGAGAATTTTCCGAGAATTTTCTGAGAATTTTCTGAGAATTTTCTGAGAATTTTCCGAGAATTTTCCGAGAATTTCCCGAGAATTTTCCGAGAATTTTCCGAGAATTTTCCTAGAATTTTCCGAGAATTTTCCGAGAATTTTCCGAGAATTTTCCGAGAATTTTCCGAGAATTTTCCGAGAATTTTCCAAGAATTTTCTGAGAATTTTCCGAGTATTTTTCGTCAATTTTCCGAGAATTTTCCGAGAATTTTCCGAGAATTTTCCGAGAATTTTCCGAGAATTTTCTGAGAATTTTCCGAGAATTTTCCGAGAATTTTCCGAGATTTTCCCGAGAATTTTCCGAGAATTTTCTGAGAATTTTGCGAGAATTTTCCGAGAATTTTCCGAGAATTTTCCGAGAATTTTCCGAGAATTTTCTGAGAATTTTCCGAGAATTTTCCGAGAATTTTCCGAGAATTTTCCGAGAATTTTCCGAGAATTTTCCGAGGATTTTCCGAGAATTTTCCGAGAATTTTCCGAGAATTTTCCGAGAATTTTCCGAGAATTTTCCGAGAATTTTCCGAGAATTTTCCGAGAATTTTCTGAGAATTTTCCGAGAATTTTCCGTCAATTTTCCGAGAATTTTCCGAGAATCTTCCGAGAATTTTCCGAGAATTTTCTGAGAATTTTCTGAGAATTTTCCGAGAATTTTCCGAGAATTTTCCGAGAATTTTCCGAGAATCTTCCGAGAATTTTCCGAGAATTTTCCGAGAATTTTCCGAGAATTTTCCGAGAATTTTCCGAGAATTTTCCGGGAATTTTCCGAGAATTTTCCGAGAAGTTTCCGAGAATTTTCCGAGAATTTTCTGAGAATTTTCCGAGAATTTTCCGAGAATTTTCCGAGATTTTCCCGAGAATTTTCCGAGAATTTTCTGAGAATTTTGCGAGAATTTTCCGAGAATTTTCCGAGAATTTTCCCGAGAATTTTCCGAGAATTTTCCGAGAATTTTCCGAGAATTTTCCGAGAATTTTCCGAGAATTTTCCGAGAATTTTCCGAGAATTTTCCGAGAATTTTCTGAGAATTTTCCGAGAATTTTCCGAGAATTTTCCGTCAATTTTCCGAGAATTTTCCGAGAATTTTCCGAGAATTTTCCGTCAATTTTTCCGAGAATTTTCCGAGAATTTTCCGAGAATTTTCCGAGAATTTTCCGAGAATTTTCCAAGAATTTTCCCAGAATTTTCCGAGAATTTTCCGAGAATTTTCCGATGATTTTCCGAGAATTTTCCGAGAATTTTCCGAGAATTTTCCGTCAATTTTCCGAGAATTTTCCGAGAATTTTCCGAGAATTTTCCGAGAATTTTCCGAGAATTTTCCGAGAATTTTCCCGAAATTTTCCGAGAATTTTCCGAGAATTTTCCGCGAATTTTCCGAGAATTTTTCCGAGAATTTTCGAGAATTTTCCGAGAATTTTCTGAGAATTTTCTGAGAATTTTCCGAGAATTTCCGAGAATTTTCCGAGAATTTTCCGAGAATTTTCCGAGAATTTTCCGAGAATTTTCCGAGAATTTTCCGAGAATTTTCCGAGAATTTTCCGAGAATTTTCCGAGAATTTTCCGAGAATTTTCTGAGAATTTTCCGAGAATTTTCCGTCAATTTTCCGAGAATTTTCCGAGAATTTTCCGAGAATTTTCCGAGAATTTTCTGAGAATTTTCCGAGAATTTTGCGAGAATTTTCCGAGAATTTTCGGAGAATTTCCGAGAATTTTCTGAGAATTTTCTGAGAATTTTCCGAGAATTTTCCGAGAATTTTCCGAGAAGTTTCCGAGAATTTTCCGAGAATTTTCCGAGAATTTTCTGAGAATTTTCTGAGAATTTTCCGAGAATTTTCCGAGAATTTTCCGAGAATTTTCCGCGAATTTTCCGAGAATTTTCCGAGAATTTCCCGAGAATTTTCCGAGAATTTTCTGAGAATTTTCTGAGAATTTTCTGAGAATTTTCCGAGAATTTTCCGAGAATTTCCCGAGAATTTTCCGAGAATTTTCCGAGAATTTTCCTAGAATTTTCCGAGAATTTTCCGAGAATTTTCCGAGAATTTTCCGAGAATTTTCCGAGAATTTTCCGAGAATTTTCTGAGAATTTTCTGAGAATTTTCCGAGAATTTTCCGAGAATTTTCCGAGAATTTTCCGAGAATTTTCCGAGAATTTTCCGAGAATTTTCCGAGAATTTTCCGAGAATTTTCCGAGAATTTTCCGAGAATTTTCTGAGAATTTTCCGAGAATTTTCCGTCAATTTTCCGAGAATTTTCCGAGAATTTTCCGAGAATTTTCCGAGAATTTTCTGAGAATTTTCCGAGAATTTTGCGAGAATTTTCCGAGAATTTTCCGAGAATTTTCGGAGAATTTTCCGAGAATTTTCTGAGAATTTTCTGAGAATTTTCCGAGAATTTTCCGAGAATTTTCCGAGAAGTTTCCGAGAATTTTCCGAGAATTTTCCGAGAATTTTCTGAGAATTTTCTGAGAATTTTCCGAGAATTTTCCGAGAATTTTCCGAGAATTTTCCGCGAATTTTCCGAGAATTTTCCGAGAATTTCCCGAGAATTTTCCGAGAATTTTCTGAGAATTTTCTGAGAATTTTCTGAGGATTTTCCGAGAATTTTCCGAGAATTTCCCGAGAATTTTCCGAGAATTTTCCGAGAATTTTCCTAGAATTTTCCGAGAATTTTCCGAGAATTTTCCGAGAATTTTCCGAGAATTTTCCGAGAATTTTCCGAGAATTTTCCGAGAATTTTCTGAGAATTTTCCGAGAATTTTCCGAGAATTTTCCGAGAATTTTCCGAGAATTTTCCGAGAATTTTCCGAGAATTTTCAGAGAAGTTTCCGAGAATTTTCCGAGAATTTTCGGAGAATTTTCTGAGAATTTTCTGAGAATTTTCCGAGAATTTTCCGAGAATTTTCCGAGAATTTTCCGAGAATTTTCCGAGAATTTTCCGAGAATTTTCTGAGAATTTTCTGAGAATTTTCCGAGAATTTTCCGAGAATTTTCCGAGAATTTTCCGAGAATTTTCCGAGAATTTTCCGAGAATTTTCCGAGAATTTTCTGAGAATTTTCCGAGAATTTTCCGAGAATTTTCCGAGAATTTTCCGAGAATTTTCCGAGAATTTTCCGAGAATTTTCTGAGAATTTTCCGAGAATTTTCCGAGAATTTTCCGAGAATTTTCCGAGAATTTTCCGAGAATTTTCCGAGGATTTTCCGAGAATTTTCCGAGAATTTTCCGAGAATTTTCCGAGAATTTTCCGAGAATTTTCCGAGAATTTTCCGAGAATTTTCCGAGAATTTTCTGAGAATTTTCCGAGAGTTTTCCGTCAATTTTCCGAGAATTTTCCGAGAATCTTCCGAGAATTTTCCGAGAATTTTCTGAGAATTTTCTGAGAATTTTCCGAGAATTTTCCGAGAATTTTCCGAGAATTTTCCGAGAATTTTCCGAGAATTTTCCGAGAATTTTCTGAGAATTTTCCGAGAATTTTCCGAGAATTTTCCGTCAATTTTCCGAGAATTTTCCGAGAATTTTCCGAGAATTTTCCGTCAATTTTCCGAGAATTTTCCGAGAATTTTCCGAGAATTTTCCGAGAATTTTCCGAGAATTTTCCGAGAATTTTCCCAGAATTTTCCGAGAATTTTCCGAGAATTTTCCGATGATTTTCCGAGAATTTTCCGAGAATTTTCCGAGAATTTTCCGTCAATTTTCCGAGAATTTTCCGAGAATTTTCCGAGAATTTTCCGAGAATTTTCCGAGAATTTTCCGAGAATTTTCCGAGAATTTTCCGAGAATTTTCCGCGAATTTTCCGAGAATTTTCCGAGAATTTTCCGAGAATTTTCCGAGAATTTTCTGAGAATTTTCTGAGAATTTTCCGAGAATTTTCCGAGAATTTTCCGAGAATTTTCCGAGAATTTTCCGAGAATTTTCCGAGAATTTTCCGAGAATTTTCCGAGAATTTTCCGAGAATTTTCCGAGAATTTTCTGAGAATTTTCCGAGAATTTTCCGTCAATTTTCCGAGAATTTTCCGAGAATTTTCCGAGAATTTTCCGAGAATTTTCTGAGAATTTTCCGAGAATTTTCCGAGAATTTTCCGAGAATTTTCCGAGAATTTTCGGAGAATTTTCCGAGAATTTTCTGAGAATTTTCTGAGAATTTTCCGAGAATTTTCCGAGAATTTTCCGAGAAGTTTCCGAGAATTTTCCGAGACTTTTCCGAGAATTTTCTGAGAATTTTCTGAGAATTTTCCGAGAATTTTCCGAGAATTTTCCGAGAATTTTCCGCGAATTTTCCGAGAATTTTCCGAGAATTTTCCGAGAATTTTCCGAGAATTTTCTGAGAATTTTCTGAGAATTTTCTGAGAATTTTCCGAGAATTTTCCGAGAATTTTCCGAGAATTTTCCGAGAATTTTCCGAGAATTTTCCTAGAATTTTCCGGGAATTTTCCGAGAATTTTCCGAGAATTTTCCGAGAATTTTCCGAGAATTTTCCGAGAATTTTCCAAGAATTTTCTGAGAATTTTCCGAGAATTTTCCGTCAATTTTCCGAGAATTTTCCGAGAATTTTCCGAGAATTTTCCGAGAATTTTCTGAGAATTTTCCGAGAATTTTCCGAGAATTTTCCGAGAATTTTCCGAGAATTTTCCGAGAATTTTCCGAGAATTTTCCGAGAAGTTTCCGAGAATTTTCCGAGAATTTTCCGAGAATTTTCTGAGAATTTTCTGAGAATTTTCCGAGAATTTTCCGAGAATTTTCCGAGAATTTTCCGAGAATTTTCCGAGAATTTTCGGAGAATTTTCTGAGAATTTTCTGAGAATTTTCCGAGAATTTTCCGAGAATTTTCCGAGAATTTTCCGAGAATTTTCCGAGAATTTTCCGAGAATTTTCTGAGAATTTTCCGAGAATTTTCCGAGAATTTTCCGAGAATTTTCCGAGAATTTTCCGAGAATTTTCCGAGGATTTTCCGAGAATTTTCCGAGAATTTTCCGAGAATTTTCCGAGAATTTTCCGAGAATTTTCCGAGAATTTTCCGAGAATTTTCCGAGAATTTTCTGAGAATTTTCCGAGAATTTTCCGTCAATTTTCCGAGAATTTTCCGAGAATCTTCCGAGAATTTTCCGAGAATTTTCCGTCAATTTTCCGAGAATTTTCCGAGAATTTTCCGAGAATTTTCCGAGAATTTTCTGAGAATTTTCTGAGAATTTTCCGAGAATTTTCCGAGAATTTTCCGAGAATTTTCCGAGAATTTTCCGAGAATTTTCCGGGAATTTTCCGAGAATTTTCCGAGAAGTTTCCGAGAATTTTCCGAGAATTTTCTGAGAATTTTCCGAGAATTTTCCGAGAATTTTCCGAGACTTTTCCCGAGAATTTTCCGAGAATTTTCCGAGAATTTTCCGAGAATTTTCCGAGAATTTTCCGAGAATTTTCTGAGAATTTTCCGAGAATTTTCCGTCAATTTTCCGAGAATTTTCCGAGAATTTTCCGAGAATTTTCCGAGAATTTTCCGAGAATTTTCCGAGAATTTTCCGAGAATTTTCCGAGAATTTTCCGAGAATTTTCCGAGAATTTTCTGAGAATTTTCCGAGAATTTTCCGTCAATTTTCCGAGAATTTTCCGAGAATTTTCCGAGAATTTTCCGAGAATTTTCCGAGAATTTTCCGAGAATTTTCCGAGAATTTTCCGAGAAGTTTCCGAGAATTTTCCGAGAATTTTCCGAGAATTTTCTGAGAATTTTCTGAGAATTTTCCGAGAATTTTCCGAGAATTTTCCGAGAATTTTCCGAGAATTTTCCGAGAATTTTCCGAGAATTTTCTGAGAATTTTCTGAGAATTTTCCGAGAATTTTCCGAGAATTTTCCGAGATTTTTCCGAGAATTTTCCGAGAATTTCTGAGAATTTTCTGAGAATTTTCCGAGAATTTTCCGAGAATTTTCCGAGAATTTTCCGAGAATTTTCCGGGAATTTTCCGAGGATTTTCCGAGAATTTTCCGAGAATTTTCCGAGAATTTTCCGAGAATTTTCCGAGAATTTCGGAGAATTTTCCGAGAATTTTCCGAGAATTTTCTGAGAATTTTCCGAGAATTTTCCGTCAATTTTCCGAGAATTTTCCGAGAATCTTCCGAGAATTTTCCGAGAATTTTCTGAGAATTTTCTGAGAATTTTCCGAGAATTTTCCGAGAATTTTCCGAGAATTTTCCGAGAATTTTCCGAGAATTTTCCGAGAATTTTCCGAGAATTTTCCGAGAATTTTCCGAGAATTTTCCGAGAATTTTCCGGGAATTTTCTGAGAATTTTCCGAGAATTTTCCGAGAATTTTTCGAGAATTTTCCGAGAATTTTCCGAGAATTTTCCGAGAATTTTCCCAGAATTTTCCGAGAATTTTCCGAGAATTTTCCGATGATTTTCCGAGAATTTTCCGAGAATTTTCCGAGAATTTTCCGAGAATTTTCCGAGAATTTTCCGAGAATTTTCCGAGAATTTTCCGTCAATTTTCCGAGAATTTTCCGAGAATTTTCCGAGAATTTTCCGAGAATTTTCCGAGAATTTTCCGAGAATTTTCCGAGAATTTTCCGAGAATTTTCCGAGAATTTTCCGCGAATTTTCCGAGAATTTTCCGAGAATTTTCCGAGAATTTTCCGAGAATTTTCTGAGAATTTTCTGAGAATTTTCCGAGAATTTTCCGAGAATTTCCGAGAATTTTCCGAGAATTTTCCGAGAATTTTCCGAGAATTTTCCGAGAATTTTCCGAGAATTTTCCGAGAATTTTCCGAGAATTTTCCGAGAATTTTCTGAGAATTTTCCGAGAATTTTCCGTCAATTTTCCGAGAATTTTCCCGAGAATTTTCCGAGAATTTTCCGAGAATTTTTCCGAGAATTTTCCGAGAATTTTCCGAGAATTTTCCGAGAAATTTTCCGAGAATTTTCCGAGAATTTCCGAGAATTTTCTGAGAATTTTCCGAGAATTTTCCGTCAATTTTCCGAGAATTTTCCGAGAATTTTCCGAGAATTTTCCGAGAATTTTCTGAGAATTTTCCGAGAATTTTCTGAGAATTTTCCGAGAATTTTCCGAGAATTTTCCGAGAATTTTCGGAGAATTTTCCGAGAATTTTCCGAGAATTTTCCGAGAATTTTTCCGAGAAGTTTTTGAGAATTTTCCGAGAATTTTCCGAGAATTTTCCGAGAATTTTCCGAGAAATTTTCCGAGAATTTTCCGAGAATTTTCTGAGAATTTTCCGAGAATTTTCCGAGAATTTTCCGAGAATTTTCCGAGAATTTTCCGAGAATTTTCCGAGAATTTTCTGAGAATTTTCTGAGAATTTTCCGAGAATTTTCCGAGAATTTTCCGAGAATTTTCCGAGAATTTTCCGAGAATTTTCCGAGAATTTTCCGAGAATTTTCTGAGAATTTTCCGAGAATTTTCCGAGAATTTTCCGAGAATTTTCCGAGAATTTTCCGAGAATTTTCCGAGAATTTTCCGAGAATTTTCTGAGAATTTTCCGAGAATTTTCCGAGAATTTTCCGAGAATTTTCCGAGAATTTTCCGAGAATTTTCCGAGAATTTTCTGAGAATTTTCCGAGAATTTTCCGTCAATTTTCCGAGAATTTTCCGAGAATCTTCCGAGAATTTTCCGAGAATTTTCTGAGAAATTTCTGAGAATTTTCCGAGAATTTTCCGAGAATTTTCCGAGAATTTTCCGAGAATTTTCCGAGAATTTTCCGAGAATTTTTCGAGAATTTTCCGAGAATTTTCGGAGAATTTTCCGAGAATTTTCCGCGAATTTTTCCGAGAATTTTCCGAGAAGTTTCCGAGAATTTTCCGAGAATTTTCTTGAGAATTTTCCGAGAATTTTCCGAGAATTTTCCGAGATTTTCCCGAGAATTTTCCGAGAATTTTCTGAGAATTTTCCGAGAATTTTCCGAGAATTTTCCGAGATTTTCCCGAGAATTTTCCGAGAATTTTCCGAGAATTTTCCGAGAATTTTCCGAGAATTTTCCGAAAATTTTCCGAGAATTTTCTGAGAATTTTCCGAGAATTTTCCGAGAATTTTCCGTCAATTTTCCGAGAATTTTCCGAGAATTTTCTGAGAATTTTCCGAGAATTTTCCGAGAATTTTCCGTGAATTTTCCGAGAATTTTCCGAGAATTTTCCGAGAATTTTCCGTCAATTTTCCGAGAATTTTCCGGAGAATTTTCCGAGAATTTTCCGAGAATTTTCCGAGAATTTTCCGAGAATTTTCCCAGAATTTTCCGAGAATTTTCCGAGAATTTTCCGATGATTTTCCGAGAATTTTCCGAGAATTTTCCGAGAATTTTCCGAGAATTTTCCGAGAATTTTCCGAGAATTTTCCGAGAATTTTCCGTCAATTTTCCGAGAATTTTCCGAGAATTTTCCGTCAATTTTCCCAGAATTTTCCGAGAATTGTCCGAGAATTTTCCGATGATTTTCCGAGAATTTTCCGAGAATTTTCCGAGAATTTTCGGTCAATTTTCCGAGAATTTTCCGAGAATTTTCCGAGAATTTTCCGAGAATTTTCCGAGAATTTTCCGAGAATTTTCCGAGAATTTCCGAGAATTTTCGAGAATTTCGAAATTCTCGGAGAATTCTCGGAAAATTCTCGGAAAATTCTCGGAAAATTCTCGGAAAATTCTCGGAAAATTCTCGGAAAATTGACCGAAAATTCTCGGAAAATTCTCGGAAAATTCTCGGAAAATCATCGGAAAATTCTCGGACAATTCTCGGAAAATTCTGGGAAAATTGACGGAAAATTCTCGGAAAATTCTCGGAAAATTGACGGAAAATTCTCGGAAAATTCTCGGAAAATTCTCGGAAAATTCTCGGAAAATTCTCGGAAAATTCTCGGAAAATTCTCGGAAAATCATCGGAAAATTCTCGGAAAATTCTCGGAAAATTCTGGGAAAATTCTCGGAAAATTCTCGGAAAATTCTCGGAAAATTCTCGGAAAATTCTCGGAAAATTCTCGGAAAATTGACGGAAAATTCTCGGAAAATTCTCGGAAAATTCTCGGAAAATTCACGGAAAATTCTCGGAAAATTCTCGGAAAATTCTCAGAAAATTCTCGGAAAATTCTCGGAAAATTGACGGAAAATTCTCGGAAAATTCTCGGAAAATTCTCAGAAAATTCTCGGAAATTTTCGGAAAATTCTCGGAAAATTCTCGGAAAATTCTCGGAAAATTCTCGGAAAATTCTCGGGAAAATCTCGGAAAATTCTCGGAAAATTCTCGGAAAATTCTCAGAAAATTCTCGGAAAATTCTCGGGAAAATCTCGGAAAATTCTCGGAAAATTCTCGGAAAATTCTCAGAAATTCTCGGAAAATTCTCGGAAACTTCTCGGAAAATTCTCGGAAAATTCGCGGAAAATTCTCGGAAAATTCTCCGAAAATTCTCGGAAAATTCTCGAAAAATTCTCGGAAAATTCTCGGAAAATTCTCGGAAAATTCTCGGAAAATTCTCGGAAAATTCTCGGAAAATCTCAGAAATTTCTCAGAAAATTCTCGGAAAATTCTCGGAAGATTCTCGGAAAATTCTCGGAAAATTGACGGAAAATTCTCGGAAAATCTCAGAAAATTCTCGAAAATTCTCGGAAAATTCTCGGAAAATTCTCGGAAAATTCTCGGAAAATTCTCGGAAAATTCTCAGAAAATTCTCGGAAAATTCTCGGAAAATTCTCGGAAAATTCTCGGAAAATTCTCGGAAAATTCTCGGAAAATTCTCGGAAAATTCTCAGAAAATTCTCGGAAAATTCTCGGAAAATTCTCGGAAAATTCTCGGAAAATTCTCGGAAAATTCTCGGAAAATTCTCGGAAAATTCTCAGAAAATTCTCAGAAAATTCTCGGAAAATTCTCGGAAAATTCTCGGAAAATTCTCGGAAAATTCTCGGAAAATTCTCGGAAAATTCTCAGAAAATTCTCGGAAAATTCTCGGAAAATTCTCGGAAAATTCTCGGAAAATTCTCGGAAAATTCTCGGAAAATTCTCAAAAACTTCTCGAAAATTCTCGGAAAATTCTCGGAAATTCTCGGAAATTCTCCGAAAATTCTCGGAAAATTCTCGGAAAATTCTCGGAAAATTCTCAGAAAATTCTCGGAAAATTCTCAGAAAATTCTCGGAAAATTCTCGGAAATTCTCGGAAAATTCTCGGAAAATTGACGGAAAATTCTCGGAAAATTCTCAGAAAATTCTCGGAAAATTCTCGGAAAATTCTCGGAAAATTCTCGGAAAATTCTCGGAAAATTCTCGGAAAATTCTCGGAAAAATTCTCGGAAAATTCTCGGAAAATTCTCGGAAAATTCTCGGAAAATTGACGGAAAATTCTCGGAAAATTCTCAGAAAATTCTCGGAAAATTCTCGAAAATTCTCGGAAAATTCTCGGAAAATTCTCGGAAAATTCTCGGAAAATTCTCGGAAAATTCTCGGAAAATTCTCGGAAAATTCTCGGAAAAATTCTCGGAAAATTCTCAGAAAATTCTCAGAAAATTCTCGGAAAATTCTCGGAAAATTCTCGGAAAATTCTCGGAAAATTCGCGGAAAATTCTCGGAAAAATTCTCGGAAAATTCTCGGAAAATTCTCGGAAAATTCTCGGAAAATTCTCGGAAAATTCTCGGAAAATTCTCGGAAAATTCTCGGAAAATTGACGGAAAATTCTCGGAAAATTCTCGGAAAATTCTCGGAAAATTCTCGGAAAATTCTCGGAAAATTCTCGGAAAATTCTCGGAAAATCATCGGAAAATTCTCGGAAAATTCTCGGAAAATTCTGGGAAAATTCTCGGAAATTCTCGGAAAATTCTCGGAAAATTCTCGAAAAATTCTCGGAAAATTCTCGGAAAATTCTCAGAAAATTCCGGAAATTCTCGGAAAATTCTCGGAAAATTCTCGGAAAATTCTCGGGAAAATTCTCGGAAAATTCTCGGAAAATTCTCGGAAAATTCTCGGAAAATTCTCGGAAAATTCTCGGAAAATTCTCAGAAAATTCTCAGAAAATTCTCGGAAAATTCTCGGAAGATTCTCGGAAAATTCTCGGAAAATTGACGGAAAATTCTCGGAAAATTCTCAGAAAATTCTCGGAAATTCTCGGAAAATTCTCCGAAATTCTCGGAAAATTCTCGGAAAATTCTCGGAAAATTCTCGGAAAATTCTCGGAAAATCCTCGGAAAATTCCCGGAAAATTCTCGGAAAATTCTCGGAAAATTCTCGGAAAATTCTCGGAAAATTCTCAGAAAATTCTCAGAAATTCTCGGAAAATTCTCGGAAAAATCTCGGAAAATTCTCGGAAAATTCTCGGAAAATTCTCAGAAAATTCTCAGAAAATTCTCGGAAAATTCTCGGAATATTCTCGGAAAATTCTCGGAAAATTCTCGGAAAATTCTCGGAAAATTCTCAGAAAATTCTCAGAAAATTCTCGGAAAATTCTCGGAAAATTCTCGGAAACTTCTCGGAAAATTCTCGGAAAATTCTCGGAAAATTCTCGGAAAATTCTCGGAAAATTCTCGGAAAATTCTCGGAAAATTCTCGGAAAATTGACGGAAAATTCTCGGAAAATTCTCAGAAAATTCTCGGAAAATTCTCGGAAAATTCTCGGAAAATTCTCGGAAAATTCTCGGAAAATTCTCGGAAAATTCTCGGAAAATTCTCGGAAAATTCTCGGAAAATTCTCGGAAAATTGACGGAAAATTCTCGGAAAATTCTCAGAAAAATTCTCGGAAAATTCTCGGAAAATTCTCGGAAAATTCTCGGAAAATTCTCGGAAAATTCTCGGGAAAATCTCGGAAAATTCTCGGAAAATTCTCGGAAAATTCTCAGAAAATTCTCGGAAAATTCTCGGAAACTTCTCGGAAAATTCTCGGAAAATTCCCGGAAAATTCTCGGAAAATTCTCGGAAAATTCTCGGAAAATTCTCGGAAAATTCTCGGAAAATTCTCAGAAAATTCTCAGAAAATTCTCGGAAAAATTCTCGGAAAATTCTCGGAAAATTCTCGGAAAATTGACGGAAAATTCTCGGAAAATTCTCGGAAGATTCTCGGAAAATTCTCGGAAAATTGACGGAAAATTCTCGGAAAATTCTCAGAAAATTCTCGGAAAATTCTCGGAAAATTCTCGGAAAATTCTCGGAAAATTCTCGGAAAATTCTCGGAAAATTCTCGGAAAATTCTCGGAAAATCCTCGGAAAATTCTCGGAAAATTCTCGGAAAATTCTCGGAAAATTCTCGGAAAATTCTCGGAAAATTCTCAGAAAATTCTCGGAAAATTCTCGGAAAATTCTCGGAAAATTCTCGGAAAATTCTCGGAAAATTCTCGGAAAATTCTCAGAAAATTCTCAGAAAATTCTCCGAAAATTCTCGGAAAATTCTCGGAAAATTCTCGGAAAATTCTCGGAAAATTCTCGGAAAATTCTCAGAAAATTCTCAGAAAATTCTCGGAAAATTCTCGGAAAATTCTCGGAAACTTCTCGGAAAATTCTCGGAAAATTCTCGGAAAATTCTCGGAAAATTCTCGGAAAAATTCTCGGAAAATTCTCGGAAAATTCTCAGAAAATTCTCGGAAAATTCTCGGAAAATTCTCGGAAAATTCTCGGAAAATTGACGGAAAATTCTCGGGAAAATTCTCAGAAAATTCTTGGAAAATTCTCGGAAATTCTCGGAAAATTTCTCGGAAAATTCTCGGAAAATTCTCGGAAAATTCCCGGAAAATTCTAGGAAAATTCTCGGAAAATTCTCGGAAAATTCTCGGAAAATTCTCGGAAAATTCTCGGAAATTCTCAGAAAATTCTCAGAAAATTCTCAGAAAATTCTCGGAAAATTCTCGGAAAATTCTCGGAAAATTCTCGGAAAATTCGCGGAAAATTCTCGGAAAATTCTCGGAAAATTCTCGGAAAATCTCAGAAAATTCTCAGAAAATTCTCGGAAAAGTCTCGGAAAATTCTCGGAAACTTCTCGGAAAATTCTCGGAAAATTCTCGGAAATTCTCAGAAAATTCTCAGAAAATTCTCGGAAAATTCTCCGAAAATTCTCGGAAAATTCTCGGAAAATTCTCGGAAAATTCTCGGAAAATTCTCAGAAAATTCTCGGAAAATTCTCGGAAAATTCTCGGAAAATTCTCGGAAAAATTGACGGAAAATTCTCGGAAAATTCTCAGAAAATTCTCGGAAAATTCTCGGAAAATTCTCGGAAAATTCTCGGAAAAATTCTCGGAAAATTCTCGGAAATTCTCGGAAAATTCTCGGAAAATTCTCGGAAAATTCTCGGAAAATTCTCAGAAAATTCTCAGAAAATTCTCGGAAAATTCTCGGAAAATTCTCGGAAAATTCTCGGAAAATTCGCGGAAAATTCTCGGAAAATTCTCGGAAAATTCTCGGAAAATTCTCGGAAAATTCTCGGAAAATTCTCGGAAAATTCTCGGAAAATTCTCGGAAAATTGACGGAAAATTCTCGGAAAATTCTCGGAAATTCTCGGAAAATCATCGGAAAATTCTCGGAAAATTCTCGGAAAATTCTGGGAAAATTCTCGGAAAATTCTCGGAAAATTCTCGGAAAATTCTCGGAAAATTCTCGGAAAATTCTCGGAAAATTGACGGAAAATTCTCGGAAAATTCTCGGAAAATTCTCGGAAAATTGACGGAAAATTCTCGGAAAATTCTCGGAAAATTCTCAGAAAATTCTCGGAAAATTCTCGGAAAATTCTCGGAAAATTCTCGGAAAATTCTCGGAAAATTCTCGGAAAATTCTCAGAAAATTCTCAGAAAATTCTCGGAAAATTCTCGGAAGATTCTCGGAAAATTCTCGGAAAATTGACGGAAACTCTCGGAAAATTCTCAGAAAATTCTCGGAAATTCTCGGAAAATTCTCGGAAAATTCTCGGAAAATTCTCGGAAAATTCTCGGAAAATTCTCGGAAAATTCTCGGAAAATCCTCGGAAAATTCTCGGAAAATTCTCGGAAAATTCTCGGAAAATTCTCGGAAAATTCTCGGAAAATTCTCAGAAAATTCTCGGAAAATTCTCGGAAAATTCTCGGAAAATTCTCGGAAAATTCTCGGAAAATTCTCGGAAAATTCTCAGAAAATTCTCGGAAAATTCTCGGAAAATTCTCGGAAAATTCTCGGAAAATTCTCGGAAAATTCTCGGAAAATTCTCGGAAAATTCTCAGAAAATTCTCAGAAAATTCTCGGAAAATTCTCGGAAAATTCTCGGAAAATTCTCGGAAAATTCTCGGAAAATTCTCGGAAAATTCTCAGAAAATTCTCAGAAAATTCTCCGAAAATTCTCGGAAAATTCTCGGAAACTTCTCTGAAAATTCTCGGAAAATTCTCGGAAAATTCTCGGAAAATTCTCGGAAAATTCTCGGAAAATTCTCGGAAAATTCTCAGAAAATTCTCGGAAAATTCTCGGAAAATTCTCGGAAAATTCTCGGAAAATTCTCGGAAAATTCTCGGAAAATTCTCGGAAAATTCTAGGAAAATTCTCGGAAAATTCTCGGAAAATTCTCGGGAAATTCTCGGAAAATTCTCGGAAAATCCTCAGAAAATTCTCAGAAAATTCTCAGAAAATTCTCGGAAAATTCTCGGGAAATTCTCGGAAAATTCTCGGAAAATTCGCGGAAAATTCTCGGAAAATTCTCGGAAAATTCTCGGAAAATTCTCAGAAAATTCTCAGAAAATTCTCGGAAAATTCTCGGAAAATTCTCGGAAACTTCTCGGAAAATTCTCGGAAAATTCTCGGAAAATTCTCAGAAAATTCTCAGAAAATTCTCGGAAAATTCTCCGAAAATTCTCGGAAAATTCTCGGAAAATTCTCGCAAAATTCTCGGAAAATTCTCAGAAAATTCTCGGAAAATTCTCGGAAAATTCTCGGAAAATTCTCGGAAAATTGACGGAAAATTCTCGGAAAATTCTCAGAAAATTCTCGGGAAAATTCTCGGAAAATTCTCGGAAAATTCTCGGAAAATTCTCGGAAAATTCTCGGAAAATTCTCGGAAAATTCTCGGAAAATTCTCGGAAAATTCTCGGAAAATTCTCAGAAAATTCTCAGAAAATTCTCGGAAAATTCTCGGAAAATTTCTCGGAAAATTCTCGGAAAATTCTCGGAAAATTCTCGGAAAATTCTAGGAAAATTCTCGGAAAATTCTCGGAAAATTCTCGGGAAATTCTCGGAAAATTCTCGGAAAATTCTCAGAAAATTCTCAGAAAATTCTCAGAAAATTCTCGGAAAATTCTCGGGAAATTCTCGGAAAATTCTCGGAAAATTCGCGGAAATTCTCGGAAAATTCTCGGAAAATTCTCAGAAAATTCTCAGAAAATTCTCAGAAATTCTCGGAAAATTCTCGGAAAATTCTCGGAAACTTCTCGGAAAATTCTCGGAAAATTCTCGGAAAATTCTCAGAAAATTCTCAGAAAATTCTCGGAAAATTCTCCGAAAATTCTCGGAAAATTCTCGCAAAATTCTCGGAAAATTCTCAGAAAATTCTCGGAAAATTCTCGGAAAATTCTCGGAAAATTCTCGGAAAATTGACGGAAAATTCTCGGAAAATTCTCAGAAAATTCTCGGAAAATTCTCGGAAAATTCTCGGAAAATTCTCGGAAAATTCTCGGAAAATTCTCGGAAAATTCTCGGAAAATTCTCGGAAAATTCTCGGAAAATTCTCGGAAAATTCTCGGAAAATTCTCGGAAAATTCTCAGAAAATTCTCAGAAAATTCTCGGAAAAATTCTCGGAAAATTCTCGGAAAATTCTCGGAAAATTCGCGGAAATTCTCGGAAAATTCTCGGAAATTCTCGGAAAATTCTCGGAAAATTCTCGGAAAATTCTCGGAAAATTCTCGGAAAATTCTCGGAAAATTCTCGGAAAATTGACGGAAAATTCTCGGAAAATTCTCGGAAAATTCTCGGAAAATCATCGGAAAATCTCGGAAAATTCTCGGAAAATTCTGGGAAAATTCTTGGAAAATTCTCGGAAAATTCTCGGAAAATTCTCGGAAAATTCTCGGAAAATTCTCGGAAAATTGACGGAAAATTCTCGGAAAATTCTCGGAAAATTCTCGGAAAATTGACGGAAAATTCTCGGAAAATTCTCGGAAAATTCTCAGAAAATTCTCGGAAAATTCTCGGAAAATTCTCGGAAAATTCTCGGAAAATTCTCGGAAAATTCTCGGAAAATTCTCGGAAAATTTCTCGGAAAATTCTCGGGAAAATTCTCGGAAAATTCTCGGAAAATTCTCGCAAAATTCTCAGAAAATTCTCGGAAAATTCTCGGGAAAATCTCGGAAAATTCTCGAAAATTCTCGGAAAATTCTCAGAAAATTCTCGGAAAATTCTCGGAAACTTCTCGGAAAATTCTCGGAAAATTCCCGGAAAATTCTCGGAAAATTCTCGGAAAATTCTCGGAAAATTCTCGGAAAATTCTCGGAAAATTCTCGGAAGATTCTCGGAAAATTCTCGGAAAATTCTCGGAAAATTCTCGGAAATTCTCAGAAAATTCTCAGAAAATTCTCGGAAAATTCTCGGAAGATTCTCGGAAAATTCTCGGAAAATTGACGGAAAATTCTCGGAAAATTCTCAGAAAATTCTCGGAAAATTCTCGGAAAATTCTCGGAAAATTCTCGGAAAATTCTCGGAAAATTCTCGGAAAATTCTCGGAAAATTCTCGGAAAATCCTCGGAAAATTCTCGGAAAATTCTCGGAAAATTCTCGGAAAATTCTCGGAAAATTCTCGGAAAATTCTCAGAAAATTCTCGGGAAAATTCTCGGAAAATTCTCGGAAAATTCTCGGAAAATTCTCGCAAAATTCTCAGAAAATTCTCGGAAAATTCTCGGGAAAATCTCGGAAAATTCTCGGAAAATTCTCGGAAAATTCTCAGAAAATTCTCGGAAAATTCTCGGAAAATTCTCGGAAAATTCTCGGAAAATTCTCGGAAAATTGACGAAAAATACTCGGAAAATTCTCAGAAAATTCTTGGAAAATTCTCGGAAAATTCTCGGAAAATTCTCGGAAAATTCTCGGAAAATTCTCGGAAAATTCTCGGAAAATTCTAGGAAAATTCTCGGAAAATTCTCGGAAAATTCTCGGGAAATTCTCGGAAAATTCTCGGAAAATTCTCAGAAAATTCTCAGAAAATTCTCAGAAAATTCTCGGAAAATTCTCGGGAAATTCTCGGAAAATTCTCGGAAAATTCGCGGAAAATTCTCGGAAAATTCTCGGAAAATTCTCGGAAAATTCTCAGAAAACTCTCAGAAAATTCTCGGAAAATTCTCGGAAAATTCTCGGAAACTTCTCGGAAAATTCTCGGAAAATTCTCGGAAAATTCTCAGAAAATTCTCAGGAAAATTCTCGGAAAATTCTCCGAAAATTCTCGGAAATTCTCGGAAAATTCTCGCAAAATTCTCGGAAAATTCTCAGAAAATTCTCGGAAAATTCTCGGAAAATTCTCGGAAAATTCTCGGAAAATTGACGGAAAATTCTCGGAAAATTCTCAGAAAATTCTCGGAAAATTCTCGGAAAATTCTCGGAAAATTCTCGGAAAATTCTCGGAAAAATTCTCGGAAAATTCTCGGAAAATTCTCGGAAAATTCTCGGAAAATTCTCGGAAAATTCTCGGAAAATTCTCGGAAAATTCTCAGGAAAATTCTCAGAAAATTCTCGGAAAATTCTCGGAAAATTCTCGGAAATTCTCGGAAAATTCGCGGAAAATTCTCGGAAAATTCTCGGAAAATTCTCGAAAAATTCTCGGAAAATTCTCGGAAAATTCTCCGAAAATTCTCGGAAAATTCTCGGAAAATTCTCGGAAAATTGACGGAAAATTCTCGGAAAATTCTCGGAAAATTCTCGGAAAATCATCGGAAAATTCTCGGAAAATTCTCGGAAAATTCTGGGAAAATTCTCGGAAAATTCTCGGAAAATTCTCGGAAAATTCTCGGAAAATTCTCGGAAAATTCTCGGAAAATTGACGGAAAATTCTCGGAAAATTCTCGGAAAATTCTCGGAAAATTGACGGAAAAATTCTCGGAACATTCTCGGAAAATTCTCAGAAAATTCTCGAAAATTCTCGGAAAAATTCTCGGAAAATTCTCGGAAAATTCTCGGAAAATTCTCGGAAAATTCTCGGAAAATTCTCGGAAAATTCTCGGGAAATTCTCGGAAAATTCTCGGAAAATTCTCGCAAAATTCTCAGAAAATTCTCGGAAAATTCTCGGGAAAATCTCGGAAAATTCTCGGAAAATTCTCGGAAAATTCTCAGAAAATTCTCGGAAAATTCTCGGAAACTTCTCGAAAATTCTCGGAAAATTCCCGGAAAATTCTCGGAAAATTCTCGGAAAATTCTCGGAAAATTCTCGGAAAATTCTCGGAAAATTCTCGGAAGATTCTCGGAAAATTCTCGGAAAATTCTCGGAAAATTCTCGGAAAATTCTCAGAAAATTCTCAGAAAATTCTCGGAAAATTCTCGGAAGATTCTCGGAAAATTCTCGGAAAATTGACGGAAAATTCTCGGAAAATTCTCAGAAAATTCTCGGAAAATTCTCGGAAAATTCTCGGAAAATTCTCGGAAAATTCTCGGAAAATTCTCGGAAAATTCTCGGAAAAATTCTCGGAAAATCCTCGGAAAATTCTCGGAAAATTCTCGGAAAATTCTCGGAAAATTCTCGGAAAATTCTCGGAAAATTCTCAGAAAATTCTCGGAAAATTCTCGGAAAATTCTCGGAAAATTCTCGGAAAATTCTCGCAAATTCTCAGAAAATTCTCGGAAAATTCTCGGGAAAATCTCGGAAAATTCTCGGAAAATTCTCGGAAAATTCTCAGAAAATTCTCGGAAAATTCTCGGAAACTTCTCGGAAAATTCTCGGAAAATTCCCGGAAAATTCTCGGAAAATTCTCGGAAAATTCTCGGAAAATTCTCGGAAAATTCTCGGAAAATTCTCCGGGAAATCTCGGAAAATTCTCGGAAAATTCTCGGAAAATTCTCGGAAAATTCTCAGAAAATTCTCAGAAAATTCTCGGAAAATTCTCGGAAGATTCTCGGAAAATTCTCGGGAAAATTGACGGAAAATTCTCGGAAAATTCTCAGAAAATTCTCGGAAAATTCTCGGAAAATTCTCGGAAAATTCTCGGAAAATTCTCGGAAAATTCTCGGAAAATTCTCGGAAAATTCTCGGAAAATCCTCGGAAATTCTCGGAAAATTCTCGGAAAATTCTCGGAAAATTCTCCCGAAAATTCTCGGAAAATTCTCAGAAAATTCTCGGAAAATTCTCGGAAAATTCTCGGAAAATTCTCGGAAAATTCTCGGAAAATTCTCGGAAAATTCTCGGAAAATTCCCAGAAAATTCTCGGAAAATTCTCGGAAAATTCTCGGAAAATTCTCGGAAAATTCTCGGAAAATTCTCGGAAAATTCTCGGAAAATTGACCGAAAATTCTCGGAAAATTCTCGGAAAATTCTCGGAAAATCATCGGAAAATTCTCGGAAAATTCTCGGAAAATTCTGGGAAAATTGACGGAAAATTCTCGGAAAATTCTCGGAAAATTGACGGAAAATTCTCGGAAAATTCTCGGAAAATTCTCGGAAAATTCTCGGAAAAATTCTCGGAAAATTCTCGGAAAATTCTCGGAAAATCATCGGAAAATTCTCGGAAAATTCTCGGAAAATTCTGGGAAAATTCTCGGAAAATTCTCGGAAAATTCTCGGAAAATTCTCGGAAAATTCTCGGAAAATTCTCGGAAAATTGACGGAAAAATTCTCGGGAAAATTCTCGGAAAATTCTCGGAAAATTCACGGAAAATTCTCGGAAAATTCTCGGAAAATTCTCAGAAAATTCTCGGAAAATTCTCGGAAAATTGACGGAAAATTCTCGGAAAATTCTCGGAAAATTCTCAGAAAATTCTCGGAAAATTTTCGGAAAATTCTCGGAAAATTCTCGGAAAAATTCTCGGAAAATTCTCGGAAAATTCTCGGGAAAATCTCGGAAAATTCTCGGAAAATTCTCGGAAAATTCTCAGAAAATTCTCGGAAAATTCTCGGGAAATCTCGGAAAATTCTCGGAAAATTCTCGGAAAATTCTCAGAAAATTCTCGGAAAATTCTCGGAAACTTCTCGGAAAATTCTCGGAAAATGCGCGGAAAATTCTCGGAAAATTCTCCGAAAATTCTCGGAAAATTCTCGAAAAATTCTCGGAAAATTCTCGGAAAATTCTCGGAAAATTCCTCGGAAAATTCTCGGAAAATTCTCGGAAAATTCTCAGAAATTTCTCAGAAAATTCTCGGAAAATTCTCGGAAGATTCTCGGAAAATTCTCGGAAAATTGACGGAAAATTCTCGGAAAATTCTCAGAAAATTCTCGGAAAATTCTCGGAAAATTCTCGGAAAATTCTCGGAAATTCTCGGAAAATTCTCGGAAAATTCTCAGAAAATTCTCGGAAAATTCTCGGAAAATTCTCGGAAAATTCTCGGAAAATTCTCGGAAAATTCTCGGAAAATTCTCGGAAAATTCTCGGAAAATCCTCGGAAATTCTCGGAAAATTCTCGGAAAATTCTCGGAAAATTCTCGGAAAATTCTCGGAAAATTCTCAGAAAATTCTCGGAAAATTCTCGGAAAATTCTCGGAAAAATTCTCGGAAAATTCTCGGAAAATTCTCGGAAAATTCTCGGAAATTCTCAGAAAATTCTCGGAAAATTCTCGGAAAATTCTCGGAAAATTCTCGGAAAATTCTCGGAAAATTCTCGGAAAATTCTCGGAAATTCTCAGAAAATTCTCAGAAAATTCTCGGAAAATTCTCGGAAAATTCTCGGAAAATTCTCGGAAAATTCTCGGAAATTCTCGGAAAATTCTCAGAAAATTCTCAGAAAATTCTCCGAAAATTCTCGGAAATTCTCGGAAACTTCTCTGAAAATTCTCGGAAAATTCTCGGAAAATTCTCGGAAAATTCTCGGAAAATTCTCGGAAAATTCTCGGAAAATTCTCGGAAAATTCTCAGAAAATTCTCGGAAAATTCTCGGAAAATTCTCGGAAAATTCTCGGAAAATTGACGAAAAATACTCGGAAAATTCTCAGAAAATTCTTGGAAAATTCTCGGAAAATTCTCGGAAAATTCTCGGAAAATTCTCGGAAAATTCTCGGAAAATTCTCGGAAAATTCTAGGAAAATTCTCGGAAAATTCTCGGAAAATTCTCGGGAAATTCTCGGAAAATTCTCGGAAAATCCTCAGAAAATTCTCAGAAAATTCTCAGAAAATTCTCGGAAAATTCTCGGGAAATTCTCGGAAAATTCTCGGAAAATTCGCGGAAAATTCTCGGAAAATTCTCGGAAAATTCTCGGAAAATTCTCAGAAAATTCTCAGAAAATTCTCGGAAAATTCTCGGAAAATTCTCGGAAACTTCTCGGAAAATTCTCGGAAAATTCTCGGAAAATTCTCAGAAAATTCTCAGAAAATTCTCGGAAAATTCTCCGAAAATTCTCGGAAAATTCTCGGAAAATTCTCGCAAAATTCTCGGAAAATTCTCAGAAAATTCTCGGAAAATTCTTGGAAAATTCTCGGAAAATTCTCGGAAAATTGACGGAAATTCTCGGAAAATTCTCAGAAAATTCTCGGAAAATTCTCGGAAAATTCTCGGAAAATTCTCGGAAAATTCTCGGAAAATTCTCGGAAAATTCTCGGAAAATTCTCGGAAAATTCTCGGAAAATTCTCGGAAAATTCTCGGAAAATTCTCAGAAAATTCTCAGAAAATTCTCGGAAAATTCTCGGAAAATTCTCGGAAAATTCTCGGAAAATTCTCGGAAAATTCTCGGAAAATTCTAGGAAAATTCTCGGAAATTCTCGGAAAATTCTCGGGAAATTCTCGGAAAATTCTCGGAAAATTCTCAGAAAATTCTCAGAAAATTCTCAGAAAATTCTCGGAAAATTCTCGGGAAATTCTCGGAAAATTCTCGGAAAATTCGCGGAAAATTCTTCGGAAAAATTCTCGGAAAATTCTCGGAAAATTGACCGGAAAATTCTCGGAAAATTCTCGGAAAATTCTCGGAAAATTCTCGGAAAATTCTCGGAAAATTCTCGGAAATCCTCGGAAAATTCTCGGAAAATTCTCGGAAAATTGACGGAAAATTCTCGGAAAATTCTCGGAAAATTCTCGGAAAATTCTCGGAAAATTCTCGGAAAATTCTCGGAAAATTCTCGGAAAATCCTCGGAAAATTCTCGGAAAATTCTCGGAAAATTCTCGGAAAATTCTCGGAAAATTCTCGGAAAATTCTCAGAAAATTCTCGGAAAATTCTCGGAAAATTCTCGGAAATTCTCGGAAAATTCTCGGAAAATTCTCGGAAAATTCTCGGAAAATTCTCAGAAAATTCTCGGAAAATTCTCGGAAAATTCTCGGAAAATTCTCGGAAAATTCTCGGAAAATTCTCGGAAAATTCTCAGAAAATTCTCAGAAAATTCTCGGAAAATTCTCGGAAAATTCTCGGAAAATTCTCGGAAAATTCTCGGAAAATTCTCGGAAAATTCTCAGAAAATTCTCAGAAAATTCTCCGAAAATTCTCGGAAAATTCTCGGAAACTTCTCTGAAAATTCTCGGAAAATTCTCGGAAAATTCTCGGAA
This sequence comes from Eutreptiella sp. 'Long Island Sound 2002', assembly GCA_964036045.1. NCBI lineage: Eukaryota > Euglenozoa > Euglenophyceae > Eutreptiales > Eutreptiaceae > Eutreptiella > Eutreptiella sp. 'Long Island Sound 2002'. The sequence continues at coordinate 2,655 of CAXIWF010001033.1, read as the reverse complement.
AATTCTCGGAAAATTCTCGGAAAATTCTCGGAAAATTCTCGGAAAATTCTCAGAAAATTCTCGGAAAATTCTCGGAAAATTCTCGGAAAATTCTCGGAAAATTGACGAAAAATACTCGGAAAATTCTCAGAAAATTCTTGGAAAATTCTCGGAAAATTCTCGGGAAAATTCTCGGAAAATTCTCGGAAAATTCTCGGAAAATTCTCGGAAAATTCTAGGAAATTCTCGGAAAATTCTCGGAAAATTCTCGGGAAAATTCTCGGAAAATTCTCGGAAAATCCTCACAAAATTCTCAGAAAATTCTCAGAAAATTCTCGGAAAATTCTCGGGAAATTCTCGGAAAATTCTCGGAAAATTCGCGGAAAATTCTCGGAAAATTCTCGGAAATTCTCGGAAAATTCTCAGAAAATTCTCAGAAAATTCTCGGAAAATTCTCGGAAAATTCTCGGAAACTTCTCGGAAAATTCTCGGAAAATTCTCGGAAAATTCTCAGAAAATTCTCAGAAAATTCTCGGAAAATTCTCCGAAAATTCTCGGAAAATTCTCGGAAAATTCTCGCAAAATTCTCGGAAAATTCTCAGAAATTCTCGGAAAATTCTCGGAAAATTCTCGGAAAATTCTCGGAAAATTGACGGAAAATTCTCGGAAAATTCTCAGAAAATTCTCGGAAATTCTCGGAAAATTCTCGGAAAATTCTCGGAAATTCTCGGAAAATTCTCGGAAAATTCTCGGAAAATTCTCGGAAAATTCTCGGAAAATTCTCGGAAAATTCTCGGAAAATTCTCAGAAAATTCTCAGAAAATTCTCGGAAATTCTCGGAAAATTCTCGGAAAATTCTCGGAAAATTCTCGGAAAATTCTCGGAAAATTCTAGGAAAATTCTCGGAAAATTCTCGGAAAATTCTCGGGAAATTCTCGGAAAAATTCTCGGAAAATTCTCAGAAAATTCTCAGAAAATTCTCAGAAAATTCTCGGAAAATTCTCGGGAAATTCTCGGAAAATTCTCGGAAAATTCGCGGAAAATTCTCGGAAAATTCTCGGAAAATTCTCGGAAAATTCTCAGAAAATTCTCAGAAAATTCTCGGAAAATTCTCGGAAAATTCTCGGAAACTTCTCGGAAAATTCTCGGAAAATTCTCGGAAAATTCTCAGAAAATTCTCAGAAAATTCTCGGAAAATTCTCCGAAAATTCTCGGAAAATTCTCGGAAAATTCTCGCAAAAATTCTCGGAAAATTCTCAGAAAATTCCTCGGAAAATTCTCGGAAAATTCTCGGAAAATTCTCGGAAAATTGACGGAAAATTCTCGGAAAATTCTCAGAAAATTCTCGGAAATTCTCGGAAAATTCTCGGAAAATTCTCGGAAAATTCTCGGAAAATTCTCGGAAAATTCTCGGAAAATTCTCGGAAAATTCTCGGAAAATTCTCGGAAATTCTCGGAAAATTCTCGGAAAATTCTCAGAAAATTCTCAGAAAATTCTCGGAAAATTCTCGGAAAATTCTCGGAAAATTCTCGGAAAATTCGCGGAAAATTCTCGGAAAATTCTCGGAAAATTCTCGGAAAATTCTCGGAAAATTCTCGGAAAATTCTCGGAAAATTCTCGGAAAATTCTCGGAAAATTCTCGGAAAATTGACGGAAAATTCTCGGAAAATTCTCGGAAAATTCTCGGAAAATCATCGGAAAATTCTCGGAAAATTCTCGGAAAATTCTGGGAAAATTCTTGGAAAATTCTCGGAAAATTCTCGGAAAATTCTCGGAAAATTCTCGGAAAATTCTCGGAAAATTGACGGAAAATTCTCGGAAAATTCTCGGAAAATTCTCGGAAAATTGACGGAAAATTCTCGGAAAATTCTCGGAAAATTCTCAGAAAATTCTCGGAAAATTCTCGGAAAATTCTCGGAAAATTCTCGGAAAATTCTCGGAAAATTCTCGGAAAATTCTCGGAAAATTCTCGGGAAAATTCTCGGAAAATTCTGGAAAATTCTCGCAAAATTCTCAGAAAATTCTCGGAAAATTCTCGGAAAATTCTCGGAAAATTCTCGGAAAATTCTCGGAAAATTCTCAGAAAATTCTCGGAAAATTCTCGGAAAATTCTCGGAAAATTCTCGGAAAATTCTCGGAAAATTCTCGGAAAATTCTCGGAAAATTCTCAGAAATTCTCGGAAAATTCTCGGAAAATTCTCGGAAAATTCTCGGAAAATTCTCGGAAAATTCTCGGAAAATTCTCAGAAAATTCTCAGAAAATTCTCGGAAAATTCTCGGAAAAATTCTCGGAAAATTCTCGGAAAATTCTCGGAAAATTCTCGGAAAATTCTCAGAAAATTCTCAGAAAATTCTCCGAAAATTCTCGGAAAATTCTCGGAAACTTCTCTGAAAATTCTCGGAAAATTCTCGGAAAATTCTCGGAAAATTCTCGGAAAATTCTCGGAAAATTCTCGGAAAATTCTCGGAAAATTCTCAGAAAATTCTCGGAAAATTCTCGGAAAATTCTCGGAAAATTCTCGGAAAATTGACGAAAAATACTCGGAAAATTCTCAGAAAATTCTGGAAAATTCTCGGAAAATTCTCGGAAAATTCTCGGAAAATTCTCGGAAAATTCTCGGAAAATTCTCGGAAAATTCTAGGAAAATTCTCGGAAAATTCTCGGAAAATTCTCG
>CAXIWF010001032.1:0-107171 GCA_964036045.1 Eutreptiella sp. 'Long Island Sound 2002' | reverse complement strand
GAACTTTTGAGGACTTAGGGGGGAGTATGCCGGAACTTTTGGGGACTTAGGTAGGGGTATGCCGGAACTTTTGAGGACTTAGAGGGGGGTATGCCGGAACTTTTGAGGACTTAGGGGGGGGGTATGCCGGATCTTTTGGGGGCTCAGGGGGGGGTATGCCGGAACTTTTGAGGACTTAGGGGGGGGTATGCCAGAACTTTTGGGGGCTCAGGGGGGGGTATGCCGGAACTTTTGGGGGCTCGGGGGGGGGTATGCCGGAACTTTTGAGGACTTAGGGGGGGGTATGCCGGAACTTTTGAGGACTTAGGGGGGGGTATGCCGGAACTTGTGGGGGCTCAGGGGGGGGTATGCCGGAACTTTTGGGGACTTAGGGGAGGGTATGCCGGAACTTTTGGGGGCTCAGGGGGGGGTATGCCGGAACTTTTGGGGGCTCGGGGGGGGGTATGCCGGAACTTTTGAGGACTTAGGGGGGGTATGCCGGAACTTTTGAGGACTTAGGGGGGGGTATGCGGGAACTTTTGGGGGCTTAGGGGGGGGTATGCCGGAACTTGTGGGGGCTCAGGGGGGGGTATGCCGGAACTTTTGAGGACTTAGGGGGGGGTATGCCGGAACTTGTGGGGGCTCAGGGGGGGGTATGCCGGAACTTTTGGGGACTTAGGGGGGGGTATGCCGGAACTTTTGAGGACTTAGGGTGGGGTATGCCGGAACTTGTGGGGGGTCAAGGGGGGGTATGCCGGAACTTTTGGGGGCTTAGGGGGGGGTATGCCGGAACTTGTGGGGGCTCAGGGGGGGTATGCCGGAACTTTTGAGGACTTAGGGGGGGGTATGCCGGAACTTTTGGGGGCTCAGGGGGGGGTATGCCAGAACCTTTGGGGACTTAGGGGGGGGTATGCCGGAACTTTTGGGGGCTCAGGGGGGGGTATGCCGGAACTTTTGGGGACTTAGGGGGGGGTATGCCGGAACGTTTGGGGGCTTAGGGGGGGGTATGCCGGAACTTTTGGGGACTTAGGGGGGGGTATGCCAGAACTTTTGGGGGCTCAGGGGGGGGTATGCCGGAACTTTTGGGGGCTTAGGGGGGGGTATGCCGGAACTTTTGGGGGCTCAGGGGGGGGTATGCCGGAACTTTTGAGGACTTAGGGGCAGGTATGCCGGAACTTGTGGGGGCTCAGGGGGGGGTATGCCGGAACTTTTGAGGACTTAGGGGGGGGTATGCCGGAACTTTTGAGGACTTAGGGGGGGGTATGCCGGAACTTTTGGGGACTTAGGGGGGGGTATGCCGGAACTTTTGAGGACTTAGGGGGGGGTATGCCAGAACTTTTGGGGGCTCAGGGGGGGGTATACCGGGACTTTTGGGGGCTTAGGGGGGGGTATGCCGGAACTTTTGGGGGCTCAGGGGGGGGTATGCCAGAACCTTTGGGGACTTAGGGGGGGGTATGCCGGAACTTTTGGGGACTTAGGGGGGGGTATGCCGGAACTTTTGGGGGCTTAGGGGGGGGTATGCCGGAACTTTTGGGAGCTCAGGGGGGGGTATGCCGGAACTTTTGGGGGCTTAGGGGGGGGTATGCCGGAACTTTTGGGGGCTTAGGGGGGGGTATGCCAGAACTTTTGGGGGCTCAGGGGGGGGTATACCGGGACTTTTGGGGGCTTAGGGGGGGGTATGCCGGAACTTTTGGGGGCTCAGGGGGGGGTATGCCGGAACTTTTGGGGACTTAGGGGGGGGTATGCCGGAACGTTTGGGGGCTTAGGGGGGGGTATGCCGGAACTTTTGGGGGCTCAGGGGGGGGTATGCCGGAACTTTTGGGGGCTTAGGGGGGGGTATGCCGGAACTTTTCAGGACTTAGGGGGGGGTATGCCGGAACTTTTGGGGGCTTAGGGGGGGTATGCCGGAGGTTTTGAGGACTTAGGGGGGGGTATGCCGGAACTTTTGAGGACTTAGGGGGGGGTATGCCGGAACTTTTGGGGGCTCAGGGGGGGGTATGCCGGAACTTTTGGGGGCTTAGGGGGGGGTATGCCGGAACTTTTGGGGGCTCAGGGGGGGGTATGCCGGAACTTTTGGGGACTTAGGGGGGGGTATGCCGGAACTTTTGAGGACTTAGGGGGGGGTATGCCGGAACTTTTGAGGACTTAGGGGGGGGTATGCCGGAACTTTTGGGGTTCAAGGGGGGGTATGCCGGAACTTTTGGGGGCTTAGGGGGGGGTATGCCGGAACTTTTCAGGACTTGGGGGGGGGTATGCCGGAACTTTTGGGGGCTTAGGGGGGGGTATGCCGGAAGTTTTGAGGACTTAGGGGGGGGTATGCGGGAACTTTTGAGGACTTAGGGGGGGGGTATGCCGGAACTTTTGGGGACTTAGGGGGGGGTATGCCGGAACTTTTGAGGACTTAGGGGCAGGTATGCCGGAACTTGTGGGGGCTCAGGGGGGGGTATGCCGGAACTTTTGAGGACTTAGGGGCAGGTATGCCGGAACTTTTGGGGGCTCAGGGGGGGGTATGCCGGAACTTTTGAGGACTTAGGGGGGGGTATGCCGGAACTTTTGAGGACTTAGGGGGGGGTATGCCGGAACTTGTGGGGGCTCAGGGGGGGGGTATGCCGGAACTTTTGAGGACTTAGGGGGGGGTATGCCAGAACTTTTGGGGGCTGAAGGGGGGGTATACCGGGACTTTTGGGGGCTTAGGGGGGGGTATGCCGGAACTTTTGGGGGCTCAGGGGGGGGGTATGCCCGAAGTTTTGGGTACTTAGGGGGGGGTATGCCGGAACTTTTGAGGACTTAGGGGGGGGTATGCCGGAACTTTTGAGGACTTAGGGGGGGGGTATGCCGGAACTTTTGGGGGCTCAGGGGGGGGTATGCCGGAACTTTTGGGGGCTTAGGGGGGGGTATGCCGGAACTTTTGGGGGCTCAGGGGGGGGTATGCCGGAACTTTTGGGGACCTAGGGGGGGGTATGCCGGAACTTTTGAGGACTTAGGGGGGGGTATGCCGGAACTTTTGAGGACTTAGGGGGGGGTATGCCGGAACTTTTGGGGTTCAAGGGGGGGTATGCCGGAACTTTTGGGGGCTTAGGGGGGGGTATGCCGGAACTTTTCAGGACTTGGGGGGGGGTATGCCGGAACTTTTGGGGGCTTAGGGGGGGGTATGCCGGAAGTTTTGAGGACTTAGGGGGGGGTATGCCGGAACTTTTGAGTACTTAGGGGCAGGTATGCCGGAACTTGTGGGGGCTCAGGGGGGGGTATGCCGGAACTTTTGAGGACTTAGGGGCAGGTATGCCGGAACTTTTGGGGGCTCAGGGGGGGGTATGCCGGAACTTTTGAGGACTTAGGGGGGGGTATGCCGGAACTTTTGAGGACTTAGGGGCAGGTATGCCGGAACTTTTGGGGGCTCAGGGGGGGGTATGCCGGAACTTTTGAGGACTTAGGGGGGGGTATGCCGGAACTTTTGAGGACTTAGGGGGGGGTATGCCGGAACTTTTGGGGGCTCAGGGGGGGGTATGCCGGAACTTTTGAGGACTTAAGGGGGGTTATGCCGGAACTTTTGAGGGCTCAGGGGGAGTTATGCCGGAACTTTTGAGGACTTAGGGGGGGGTATGCCGGAACTTTTGGGGACTTAGGGGGGGGTATGCCGGAACTTTTTGGGGGCTCAGGGGGGGTTGTGCCGGAACTTTTGAGGACTTAGGGGGGGGTATGCCGGAACTTTTGAGGACTTAGGGGGGGGTATGCCGGAAGTTTTGAGGACTTAGGGGGGGGTATGCCGGAACTTTTGGGGGCTCAGGGGGGGGTATACCGGGACTTTTGGGGGCTTAGGGGGGGGTATGCCGGAACTTTTGGGGGCTCAGGGGGGGGTATGCCAGAACCTTTGGGGACTTAGGGGGGGGTATGCCGGAACTTTTGGGGACTTAGGGGGGGGTATGCCGGAACTTTTGGGGGCTTAGGGGGGGGTATGCCGGAACTTTTGGGAGCTCAGGGGGGGGTATGCCGGAACTTTTGGGGGCTTAGGGGGGGGTATGCCGGAACTTTTGGGGGCTTAGGGGGGGGTATGCCAGAACTTTTGGGGGCTCAGGGGGGGGTATACCGGGACTTTTGGGGGCTTAGGGGGGGGTATGCCGGAACTTTTGGGGGCTCAGGGGGGGGTATGCCGGAACTTTTGGGGACTTAGGGGGGGGTATGCCGGAACGTTTGGGGGCTTAGGGGGGGGTATGCCGGAACTTTTGGGGGCTCAGGGGGGGGTATGCCGGAACTTTTGGGGGCTTAGGGGGGGGTATGCCGGAACTTTTCAGGACTTAGGGGGGGGTATGCCGGAACTTTTGAGGACTTAGGGGGGGGTATGCCGGAACTTTTGGGGTTCAAGGGGGGGTATGCCGGAACTTTTGGGGGCTTAGGGGGGGGTATGCCGGAACTTTTCAGGACTTGGGGGGGGGTATGCCGGAACTTTTGGGGGCTTAGGGGGGGGTATGCCGGAAGTTTTGAGGACTTAGGGGGGGGTATGCGGGAACTTTTGAGGACTTAGGGGGGGGGTATGCCGGAACTTTTGGGGACTTAGGGGGGGGTATGCCGGAACTTTTGAGGACTTAGGGGCAGGTATGCCGGAACTTGTGGGGGCTCAGGGGGGGGTATGCCGGAACTTTTGAGGACTTAGGGGGGGGTATGCCGGAACTTTTGGGGGCTCAGGGGGGGGTATGCCGGAACTTTTGGGGGCTTAGGGGGGGGTATGCCGGAACTTTTGGGGGCTCAGGGGGGGGTATGCCGGAACTTTTGGGGACTTAGGGGGGGGTATGCCGGAACTTTTGAGGACTTAGGGGGGGGTATGCCGGAACTTTTGAGGACTTAGGGGGGGGTATGCCGGAACTTTTGGGGTTCAAGGGGGGGTATGCCGGAACTTTTGGGGGCTTAGGGGGGGGTATGCCGGAAGTTTTGAGGACTTAGGGGGGGGTATGCGGGAACTTTTGAGGACTTAGGGGGGGGGTATGCCGGAACTTTTGGGGACTTAGGGGGGGGTATGCCGGAACTTTTGAGGACTTAGGGGCAGGTATGCCGGAACTTGTGGGGGCTCAGGGGGGGGTATGCCGGAACTTTTGAGGACTTAGGGGCAGGTATGCCGGAACTTTTGGGGGCTCAGGGGGGGGTATGCCGGAACTTTTGAGGACTTAGGGGGGGGTATGCCGGAACTTTTGAGGACTTAGGGGGGGGTATGCCGGAACTTGTGGGGGCTCAGGGGGGGGGTATGCCGGAACTTTTGAGGACTTAGGGGGGGGTATGCCGGAACTTTTGGGGGCTGAAGGGGGGGTATACCGGGACTTTTGGGGGCTTAGGGGGGGGTATGCCGGAACTTTTGGGGGCTCAGGGGGGGGGTATGCCCGAAGTTTTGGGTACTTAGGGGGGGGTATGCCGGAACTTTTGAGGACTTAGGGGGGGGTATGCCGGAACTTTTGAGGACTTAGGGGGGGGGTATGCCGGAACTTTTGGGGGCTCAGGGGGGGGTATGCCGGAACTTTTGGGGGCTTAGGGGGGGGTATGCCGGAACTTTTGGGGGCTCAGGGGGGGGTATGCCGGAACTTTTGGGGACCTAGGGGGGGGTATGCCGGAACTTTTGAGGACTTAGGGGGGGGTATGCCGGAACTTTTGAGGACTTAGGGGGGGGTATGCCGGAACTTTTGGGGTTCAAGGGGGGGTATGCCGGAACTTTTGGGGGCTTAGGGGGGGGTATGCCGGAACTTTTCAGGACTTGGGGGGGGGTATGCCGGAACTTTTGGGGGCTTAGGGGGGGGTATGCCGGAAGTTTTGAGGACTTAGGGGGGGGTATGCCGGAACTTTTGAGTACTTAGGGGCAGGTATGCCGGAACTTGTGGGGGCTCAGGGGGGGGTATGCCGGAACTTTTGAGGACTTAGGGGCAGGTATGCCGGAACTTTTGGGGGCTCAGGGGGGGGTATGCCGGAACTTTTGAGGACTTAGGGGGGGGTATGCCGGAACTTTTGAGGACTTAGGGGCAGGTATGCCGGAACTTTTGGGGGCTCAGGGGGGGGTATGCCGGAACTTTTGAGGACTTAGGGGGGGGTATGCCGGAACTTTTGAGGACTTAGGGGGGGGTATGCCGGAACTTTTGGGGGCTCAGGGGGGGGTATGCCGGAACTTTTGAGGACTTAAGGGGGGTTATGCCGGAACTTTTGAGGGCTCAGGGGGAGTTATGCCGGAACTTTTGAGGACTTAGGGGGGGGTATGCCGGAACTTTTGGGGACTTAGGGGGGGGTATGCCGGAACTTTTTGGGGGCTCAGGGGGGGTTGTGCCGGAACTTTTGAGGACTTAGGGGGGGGTATGCCGGAACTTTTGAGGACTTAGGGGGGGGTATGCCGGAAGTTTTGAGGACTTAGGGGGGGGTATGCCGGAACTTTTGGGGGCTCAGGGGGGGGTATGCCGGAACTTTTGAGGGCTTAGGGGGGGGTATACCGGAACTTTTGGGGGCTCAGGGGGGGGTATGCCGGAACTTTTGGGGGCTCAGGGGGGGGTATGCCGGATATTTTGAGGACTTAGAGGGGGGTGTGCCGGAACTTTTGAGGACTTAGGGGGGGTATGCCGGAACTTGTGGGGGCTCAAGGGGGGGTATGCCGGAACTTTGGGGACTTAGGGGGGGTATGCCGGAACTTTTGAGGACTTAGGGGGGGGTATGCCGGAACTTTTGGGGGCTCAGGGGGGGGAATGCCGGAACTTTTGGGGGCTCAGGGGGGGGTATGCCGAAACTTTTGAGGACTTAGGGGGGGGTATGCCGGAACTTTTGGGGGCTCAGGGGGGGGAATGCCGGAACTTTTGGGGGCTCAGGGGGGGGTATGCCGGAACTTTTCAGGACTTAGGGGGGGGTATGCCGGAACTTTTGAGGACTTAGGGGGGGGTATGCCGGCACTTTTAAAGGGCTCAGGGGGGGGTATGCCGGAACTTTTGAGGACTTAGGGGGGGGTATGCCGGAACTTTTGAGGACTTAGGGGGGGGTATGCCGGAACTTTTGGGGGCTCAGGGGGGGGTATGCCGGAACTTTTGAGGGCTTAGGGGGGGGTATGCCGGAACTTTTGAGGGCTTAGGGGGGGGTATGCCGGAACTTTTGAGGACTTAGGGGGGGGTATGCCGGAACTTTTGCGGGCTCAAGGGGGGGGTATGCCGCAAAATTTGAGGGCTTAGGGGGGGGTATGCCGGAACTTGTGGAGGCTCAGGGGGGGGTATGCCGGAACTTTTGGGGACTTAGGGGGGTATGCCGGAACTTTTGGGGACTTAGGGGGGGGTATGCCGGAACTTTTGGGGACTTGGGGGGGGGTATGCCGGAACTTTTGGGGATTTAGGGGGGGGTATGCCGGAATTTTTGAGGAAACAGGTTGGGGGTATGCCGGAACTTTTGAGGACTTAGGGGGGGGTATGCCGGAAATTTTGGGGGCTCAGGGGGGGGTATGCCGGAACTTTTGGGGACTTAGGGGAGGGTATGCCGGAACTTTTGGGGGCTCAGGTGGGGGTATGCCGGAACTTTTGGGAGCTCGGGGGGGGTATGCCGGAATTTTGGAGGACTTAGGGGGGGGTATGCCGGAACTTTTGAGGACTTAGGGGGGGGTATGCGGGAACTTTTGGGGACTTAGGAGGGGGTATGCCGGAACTTTTTGGGGCTCATGGGGGGGTATGCCGAAACTGTTGAGGACTTAGGGGGGGGTATGCCGGAACTTTTGGGGGCTCAAGGGGGGGTATGCCGGTACTTTTGGGGGCTCAAGGGGGGGTATGCCGGAACTTTTGAGGACTTAGGATGGGGTAAGCCGGAACTTTTGAGGACTTAGGGGGGGGTATGCCGGAACTTTTGGGGGCTCAGGGGGGGGTATGCCGGAACTTTTGGGGGCTCAGGGGGGGGTATGCCGGAACTTTTGGGGGCTCGGGGGGGGGGTATGCCGGAACTTTTGAGGACTTAGGGGGGGGTATGCCGGAACTTTTGGGGGCTCAGGGGGGGGTATGCCGGAACTTTTGGGGACTTAGGGGGGGGTATGCCGGAACTTTTGGGGGCTCAGGGGGGGGTATGCCGGAAGTTTTGGGGACTTAGGGGGGGGTATGCCTGAACTTTTGAGGACTTAGGGGGGGGTATGCGGGAACTTTTGGGGACTTAGGAGGGGGTATGCCGGAACTTTTTGGGGCTCAGGGGGGGGTATGCCGAAACTTTTGAGGACTTAGGGGGGGTATGCCGGAACTTTTGGGGGCTCAGGGGGGGTATGCCGGTACTTTTGGGGGCTCAGGGGGGGGTATGCCGGAACTTTTGAGGACTTAGGATGGGGTAAGCCGGAACTTTTGAGGACTTAGGGGGGGGTATGCCGGAACTTTTGGGGGCTCAGGGGGGGGTATGCCGGAACTTTTGGGGGCTCAGGGGGGGTATGCCGGAACTTTTGGGGGCTCGGGGGGGGGGTATGCCGGAACTTTTGAGGACTTGGGGGGGGGTATGCCGGAACTTTTGGGGGCTCAGGGGGGGGTATGCCGGAAGTTTTGGGGACTTAGGGGGGGTATGCCTGAACTTTTGAGGACTTAGGGGGGGGTATGCCGGAACTTTTGAGGACTTAGGGGGGAGTATGCCGGAACTTTTGGGGACTTAGGGGGGGGTATGCCGGAACTTTTGGGGGCTTAGGGGGGGGTATGCCGGAACTGTTGAGGACTTAGGGGGGGGTATGCCGGAACTTTTGGGGACTTAGGGGGGGGTACGCCGGAACTTTTGAGGGCTCAGGGGGGGGTATGCCGGAACTTTTGAGGACTTAGGGGGGGGTATGCCGAAACTTTTGACGACTTAGGGGGGGGTATGCCGGAACTTTTGGGGGCTCAGGGGGGGGTATGCCGGAACTTTTGAGGACTTAGGGGGGGTATGCCGGAACTTTTGGGGGCTCAGGGGGGGGTATGCCGGAACTTTTGAGGACTTAGGAGGGGGTATGCCGGAACTTTTTGGGGCTCATGGGGGGGTATGCCGAAACTGTTGAGGACTTAGGGGGGGTATGCCGGAACTTTTGGGGGCTCAAGGGGGGGTATGCCGGTACTTTTGGGGGCTCAAGGGGGGGTATGCCGGAACTTTTGAGGACTTAGGATGGGGTAAGCCGGAACTTTTGAGGACTTAGGGGGGGGTATGCCGGAACTTTTGGGGGCTCAGGGGGGGGTATGCCGGAACTTTTGGGGGCTCAGGGGGGGGTATGCCGGAACTTTTGGGGGCTCGGGGGGGGGGGGATGCCGGAACTTTTGAGGACTTAGGGGGGGGTATGCCGGAACTTTTGGGGGCTCAGGGGGGGTATGCCGGAACTTTTGGGGACTTAGGGGGGGGTATGCCGGAACTTTTGGGGGCTTAGGGGGGGGTATGCCGGAACTGTTGAGGACTTAGGGGGGGGTATGCCGGAACTTTTGGGGACTTAGGGGGGGGTACGCCGGAACTTTTGAGGGCTCAGGGGGGGTATGCCGGAACTTTTGAGGACTTAGGGGGGGGTATGCCGGAACTTTTGACGACTTAGGGGGGGGTATGCCGGAACTTTTGGGGGCTCAGGGGGGGGTATGCCGGAACTTTTGAGGACTTAGGGGGGGGTATGCCGGAACTTTTGGGGGCTCAGGGGGGGGTATGCCGGAACTTTTGAGGACTTAGGAGGGGGTATGCCGGAACTTTTGACGACTTAGGGGGGGGTATGCCGGAACTTTTGACGACTTAGGGGGGGGTATGCCGGAACTTTTGGGGGCTCAGGGGGGGGTATGCCGGAACTTTTGAGGACTTAGGGGGGGGTATGCCGGAACTTTTGGGGGCTCAGGGGGGGGTATGCCGGAACTTTTGAGGACTTAGGGGGGGGTATGCCGGAACTTTTGGGGGCTCAGGGGGGGGTATGCCGGAACTTTTGAGGACTTAGGAGGGGGTATGCCGGAACTTTTTGGGGCTCATGGGGGGGTATGCCGAAACTGTTGAGGACTTAGGGGGGGGTATGCCGGAACTTTTGGGGGCTCAAGGGGGGGTATGCCGGTACTTTTGGGGGCTCAAGGGGGGGTATGCCGGAACTTTTGAGGACTTAGGATGGGGTAAGCCGGAACTTTTGAGGACTTAGGGGGGGGTATGCCGGAACTTTTGGGGGCTCAGGGGGGGGTATGCCGGAACTTTTGGGGGCTCAGGGGGGGGTATGCCGGAACTTTTGGGGGCTCGGGGGGGGGTATGCCGGAACTTTTGAGGACTTAGGGGGGGGTATGCCGGAACTTTTGGGGGCTCAGGGGGGGTATGCCGGAACTTTTGGGGACTTAGGGGGGGGTATGCCGGAACTTTTGGGGGCTCAGGGGGGGGTATGCCGGAAGTTTTGGGGACTTAGGGGGGGGTATGCCTGAACTTTTGAGGACTTAGGGGGGGGTATGCGGGAACTTTTGGGGACTTAGGAGGGGGTATGCCGGAACTTTTTGGGGCTCAGGGGGGGGTATGCCGAAACTTTTGAGGACTTAGGGGGGGTATGCCGGAACTTTTGGGGGCTCAGGGGGGGGTATGCCGGTACTTTTGGGGGCTCAAGGGGGGGTATGCCGGAACTTCTGAGGACTTAGGATGGGGTAAGCCGGAACTTTTGAGGACTTAGGGGGGGGTATGCCGGAACTTTTGGGGGCTCAGGGGGGGGTATGCCGGAACTTTTGGGGGCTCAGGGGGGGTATGCCGGAACTTTTGGGGGCTCGGGGGGGGGGTATGCCGGAACTTTTGAGGACTTAGGGGGGGGTATGCCGGAACTTTTGGGGGCTCAGGGGGGGGTATGCCGGAACTTTTGGGGACTTAGGGGGGGGTATGCCGGAACTTTTGGGGGCTCAGGGGGGGGTATGCCGGAAGTTTTGGGGACTTAGGGGGGGGTATGCCTGAACTTTTGAGGACTTAGGGGGGGGTATGCCGGAACTTTTGAGGACTTAGGGGGGAGTATGCCGGAACTTTTGGGGACTTAGGGGGGGGTATGCCGGAACTTTTGGGGGCTTAGGGGGGGGTATGCCGGAAATGTTGAGGACTTAGGGGGGGGTATGCCGGAACTATTGGGGACTTAGGGGGGGGTACGCCGGAACTTTTGAGGGCTCAGGGGGGGGTATGCCGGAACTTTTGAGGACTTAGGGGGGGGTATGCCGGAACTTTTGACGACTTAGGGGGGGGTATGCCGGAACTTTTGGGGGCTCGGGGGGGGGTATGCCGGAACTTTTGAGGACTTAGGGGGGGGTATGCCGGAACTTTTGGGGGCTCAGGGGGGGGTATGCCGGAACTTTTGGGGGCTTAGGGGGGGGTATGCCGGAACTTTTGGGGACTTAGGGGGGGGTATGCCGGAACTTTTGAGGACTTAGGGGGGGGTACGCCGGAACTTTTGGGGGCTCATGGGGGGGTATGCTGGATCTTTTGAGGACTTAGGGGGGGGTATGCCGGAAGTTTTGAGGACTCAGGGGGGGGTATGCCGGAACTTTTGGGGACTTAAGGGGGGGGGATGCCGGAACTTTTGAGGGCTCAGGGGGGGTATGCCGGAACTTTTGAGGACTTAGGGGGGGGTATGCCGGAACTTTTGAGGACTTGGGGGGGGGTATGCCGGAACTTTTGAGGACTTAGGGGGGGGTATGCCGGAACTTTTGGGGGCTCAGGGGGGGGTATGCCGGAACTTTTGAGGACTTAGGGGGGGGTATGCCGGAAGTTTTGGGGGCTCAGGGGGGGGTATGCCGGAACTTTTGGGGGCTTAGGGGGGGGTATGCCGGAACTTTTGGGGACTTAGGGGGGGGTATGCCGGAACTTTTGGGGGCTCAGGGGGGGGTACGCCGGAACTTTTGGGGGCTCAGGGGGGGGTATGCCGGAACTTTTGAGGACTTAGGGGGGGGGGTGCCGGAACTTTTGAGGACTTAGGGGGGGGTATGCCGGAACTTTTGAGGGCTCAGGCGGGGGTATGCCGGAACTTTTGAGGACTTAGGGGGGGGTATGCCGGAACTTTTGGGGACTTAGGGGGGGGTATGCCGGAACTTTTGAGGACTTAGGGGGGGGTATGCCGGAACTTTTGAGGACTTAGGGGGGGGTATGCCGGAACTTTTGAGGGCTCAGGCGGGGGTATGCCGGAACTTTTGAGGACTTAGGGGGGGGTATGCCGGAACTTTTGGGGACTTAGGGGGGGGTATGCCGGAACTTTTGAGGACTTAGGGGGGGGTATGCCGGAACTTTTGGGGACTTAGGGGGGGGTATGCCGGAACTTTTGAGGACTTAGGGGGGGGTATGCCGGAACTTTTGAGGACTTAGGGGGGGTATGCCGGAACTTTTGGGGGCTCAGGGGGGGGTATGCCGGAACTTTTGAGGACTTAGGGGGGGGTATGCCGGAACTTTTGGGGGCTCAGGGGGGGGTATGCCGGAACTTTTGGGGGCTTAGGGGGGGGTATGCCGGAACTTTTGAGGACTTAGGGGGGGGTATGCCGGAACTTTTGAGGACTTAGGGGGGGGTATGCCGGAACTTTTGAGGACTTAGGGGGGGGTATGCCGGAACTTTTGAGGGCTCAGGCGGGGGTATGCCGGAACTTTTGAGGACTTAGGGGGGGTATGCCGGAACTTTTGACGACTTAGGGGGGGGTATGCCGGAACTTTTGAGGACTTAGGGGGGGGTATGCCGGAACTTTTGGGGGCTCAGGGGGGGGTATGCCGGAACTTTTGAGGACTTAGGGGGGGGCATGCCGGAACTTTTGGGGGCTCAGGGGGGGGTATGCCGGAACTTTTGGGGGCTTAGGGGGGGTATCCCGGAACTTTTGAGGACTTAGGGGGGGGGTATGCCGGAACTTTTGGGGGCTTAGGGGGGGGTATGCAGGAATTTTTGAGGACTTAGGGGGGGGTATGCCGGAACTTTTGGGGGCTCAGGGGGGGGTATGCCGGAACTTTTGAGGACTTAGGGGGGGGTATGCCGGAACTTTTGGGGACCTAGGGGGGGGTATGCCGGAACTTTTGAGGACTTAGGGGGGGGTATGCCGGAACTTTTGGGGGCTCAGGGGGGGGTATGCCGGAACTTTTGAGGACTTAGGGGGGGGTATGCCGGAACTTTTGGGGGCTCAGGGGGGGGTATGCCGGAACTTTTGGGGGCTCAAGGGGGGGGTATGCCGGAACTTTTGGGGAGTTAGGGGGGGGTATGCCGGGACTTTTGAGGACTTAGGGGGGGGCATGCCGGAACTTTTGAGGACTTAGGGGGGGGTATGCCGGAACTTTTGAGGACTTAGGGGGGGGTATACCGGAACTTTTGGAGGCTCAGGGGGGGGTATGCCGGAACTTTTGAGGACTTAGGGGGGGGTATGCCGGGACTTTTGAGGACTTAGGGGGGGGTATGCCGGAACTTTTGGGGACTTAGGGGGGGGTATGCCGGAACTTTTGAGGGCTCAGGGGGGGGTATGCCGGAACTTTTGAGGACTTAGGGGGGGTATGCCGGAACTTTTGGGGACTTAGGGGGGGGTATGCCGGAACTTCTGGGGACTTAGGGGGGGGTATGCCGGAACTTTTGGGGGCTCATGGGGGGGGTATGCCGGAACTTTTGGGGGCTCAGGGGGGGGTATGCCGGAACTTTTGAGGACTTAGGGGGGGGTATGCCGGAACTTTTGGGGACTTAGGGGGGGGTATGCCGGAACTTTTGGGGACTTAGGGGGGGGTATGCCGGAACTTTTGGGGGGCTCAGGGGGGGGTATGCCGGAACTTTTGGGGGCTCAGGGGGGGGTATGCCGGAAATTTTGAGGACTTAGGGGGGGGTATGCCGGAACTTTTGAGGGCTCAGGGGGGGTATGCCGGAACTTTTGAGGACTTAGGGGGGGGTATGCCGGAACTTTTGGGGACTTAGGGGGGGTATGCCGGAACTTTTGGGGGCTCAGGGGGGGGTATGCCGGAACTTTTGGGGACTTAGGGGGGGGTATGCCGGAACTTTTGGGGACTTAGGGGGGGGTATGCCGGAACTTTTGGGGACTTAGGGGGGGGTATGCCGGAACTTTTGAGGGCTCAGGGGGGGGTATGCCGGAACTTTTGAGGACTTAGGGGGGGGTATGCCGGAACTTTTGGAGGCTCAGGGGGGGGTATGCCGGAACTTTTGAGGGCTCAAGGGGGGGTATGCCGGAACTTTTGGGGACTTAGGGGGGGTATGCCGGAACTTTTGGGGACTTAGGGGGGGGTATGCCGGAACTTTTGGGGACTTAGGGGGGGGTATGCCGGAACTTTTGAGGACTTAGGGGGGGGTATGCCGGAACTTTTGGGGACTTAGGGGGGGTATGCCGGAACTTTTGGGGGCTCAGGGGGGGTATGCCGGAACTTTTGGGGGCTCAGGGGGGGGTATGCCGGAACTTTTGAGGACTTAGGGGGGGGCATGCCGGAACTTTTGGGGGGTTAGGGGGGGGTATGCCGGAACTTTTGGGGACTTAGGGGGGGGTATGCAGGAACTTTTGGGGACTTAGGGGGGGGTATGCCGGAACTTTTGAGGGCTCAGGGGGGGGATTGCCGGAACTTTTGGGGGCTCAGGGGGGGTATGCCGGAACTTTTGAGGACTTAGGGGGGGTATGCCGGAACTTTTGGGGACTTAGGGGGGGGTATGCCGGAACTTTTGGGGGCTCAGGGGGGGTATGCCGGAACTTTTGGGGGCTCAGGCAGGGGGGGTATGCCGGAACTTTTGAGGACTTAGGGGGGGGTATGCCGGAACTTTTGGGGACTTAGGGGGGGGTATGCCGGAACTTTTGGGGACTTAGGGGGGGGTATGCCGGAACTTTTGAGGGCTCAGGGGGGGGTATGCCGGAACTTTTGAGGACTTAGGGGGGGTTATGCCGGAACTTTTGGAGGCTCAGGGGGGGTATGCCGGAACTTTTGAGGGCTCAGGGGGGGGTATGCCGGAACTTTTGGGGACTTAGGGGGGGGTATGCCGGAACTTTTGAGGGCTCAGGGGGGGGTATGCCGGAACTTTTGAGGACCTAGGGGGGGGTATGCCGGAACTTTTGGGGACTTAGGGGGGGGTATGCCGGAACTTTTGGGGCTCAGGGGGGGTATGCCGGAACTTTTGGAGGCTCAGGGGGGGGTATGCCGGAACTTTTGAGGACTTAGGGGGGGGTATGCCGGAACTTTTGGGGACTTAGGGGGGGTATGCCGGAACTTTTGGGGACTTAGGGGGGGGTATGCCGAAACTTTTGGGGACTTAGGGGGGGGTATGCCGGAACTTTTGAGGGCTCAGGGGGGGGTATGCCGGAACTTTTGGGGGCTCATGGGGGGGGTATGCCGGAACTTTTGAGGACTTAGGGGGGGGTATGCCGGAACTTTTGGGGGCTAAGGGGGGGGTATGCCGGAACTCTTGAGGACTTAGGGGGGGGTATGCCGGAACTTTTGGGGACTTAGGGGGGGGTATGCCGGAACTTTTGGGGACTTAGGGGGGGGTATGCGGGAACTTTTGGGGACTTAGGGGGGGGTATGCCGGAACTTTTGGGGGCTCAGGGGGGGTATGCCGGAACTCTTGAGGACTTAGGGGGGGGTATGCCGGAACTTTTGGGGACTTAGGGGGGGGTATGCGGGAACTTTTGGGGACTTAGGGGGGGTATGCCGGAACTTTTGGGGGCTCAGGGGGGGGTATGCCGGAACTTTTGGGGGCTCAGGGGGGGGTATGCCGGAACTTTTGAGGACTTAGGGGGGGGTATGCCGGTACTTTTGGGGGCTCAGGGGGGGGTATGCCGGAACTCTTGAGGACTTAGGGGGGGGTATGCGGGAACTTTTGGGGACTTAGGGGGGGGTATGCCGGAACTTTTGGGGGCTCAGGGGGGGGTATGCCGGAACTTTTGAGGACTTAGGGGGGGGTATGCCGGAACTCTTGAGGACTTAGGGGGGGGTATGCCGGAACTTTTGGGGACTTAGGGGGGGTATGCCGGAACTTTTGGGGACTTAGGGGGGGGTATGCCGGAACTTTTGAGGGCTCAGGGGGGGGTATGCCGGAACTTTTGGGGGCTCAGGGGGGGGTATGCCGGAACTTTTGAGGACTTAGGGGGGGTATGCCGGAACTTTTGGGGGCTCAGGGGGGGGTATGCCGGAACTCTTGAGGACTTAGGGGGGGTATGCCGGAACTTTTGGGGACTTAGGGGGGGGTATGCCGGAACTTTTGGGGACTTAGGGGGGGGTATGCGGGAACTTTTGGGGACTTAGGGGGGGGTATGCCGGAACTTTTGGGGGCTCAGGGGGGGTATGCCGGAACTTTTGAGGACTTAGGGGGGGGTATGCCGGAACTTTTGGGGGGTTAGGGGGGGGTATGCCGGAACTTTTGGGGACTTAGGGGGGGTATGCCGGAACTTTTGGGGACTTAGGGGGGGGTATGCCGGAACTTTTGAGGGCTCAGGGGGGGGTATGCCGGAACTTTTGGGGGCTCAGGGGGGGTATGCCGGAACTTTTGAGGACTTAGGGGGGGGTATGCCGGAACTTTTGGGGACTTAGGGGGGGGTATGCCGGAACTTTTGGGGGCTCAGGGGGGGGTATGCCGGAACTTTTGGGGGCTCAGGGGGGGCAATGCCGGAACTTTGAGGACTTAGGGGGGGTATGCCGGAACTTTTGGGGTCTTAGGGGGGGGTATGCCGGAACTTTTGGGGACTTAGGGGGGGGTATGCCGGAACTTTTGGGGACTTAGGGGGGGTATGCCGGAACTTTTGAGGGCTCAGGGGGGGGTATGCCGGAACTTTTGAGGACTTAGGGGGGGCTATGCCGGAACTTTTGGAGGCTCAGGGGGGGGTATGCCGGAACTTTTGAGGGCTCAGGGGGGGGTATGCCGGAACTTTTGGGGACTTAGGGGGGGTATGCCGGAACTTTTGGGGACTTAGGGGGGGGTATGCCGGAACTTTTGAGGACTTAGGGGGGGGTATGCCGGAACTTTTGGGGACTTAGGGGGGGGTATGCCGGAACTTTTGAGGGCTCAGGGGGGGTATGCCGGAACTTTTGAGGACTTAGGGGGGGGTATGCCGGAACTTTTGGGGACTTAGGGGGGGTATGCCGGAACTTTTGGGGGCTCAGGGTGGGTATGCCGGAACTTTTGGGGGCTCAGGGGGGGTATGCCGGAACTTTTGAGGACTTAGGGGGGGGTATGCCGGAACTTTTGGGGACTTAGGGGGGGGTATGCCGGAACTTTTGGGGACTTAGGGGGGGGTATGCCGGAACTTTTGGGGACTTAGGGGGGGTATGCCGGAACTTTTGAGGGCTCAGGGGGGGGTATGCCGGAACTTTTGGGGGCTCATGGGGGGGGTATGCCGGAACTTTTGAGGACTTATGGGGGGGGTATGCCGGAACTTTTGGGGGCTAAGGGGGGGGTATGCCGGAACTCTTGAGGACTTAGGGGGGGGTATGCCGGAACTTTTGGGGACTTAGGGGGGGGTATGCCGGAACTTTTGGGGACTTAGGGGGGGGTATGCGGGAACTTTTGGGGACTTAGGGGGGGGTATGCCGGAACTTTTGGGGGCTCAGGGGGGGGTATGCCGGAACTCTTGAGGACTTAGGGGGGGTATGCCGGAACTTTTGGGGACTTAGGGGGGGGTATGCGGGAACTTTTGGGGACTTAGGGGGGGGTATGCCGGAACTTTTGGGGGCTCAGGGGGGGTATGCCGGAACTTTTGGGGGCTCAGGGGAGGGTATGCCGGAACTTTTGAGGACTTAGGGGGGGGTATGCCGGAACTTTTGGGGGCTCAGGGGGGGGTATGCCGGAACTCTTGAGGACTTAGGGGGGGGTATGCGGGAACTTTTGGGGACTTAGGGGGGGGTATGCCGGAACTTTTGGGGGCTCAGGGGGGGGTATGCCGGAACTTTTGAGGACTTAGGGGGGGGTATGCCGGAACTCTTGAGGACTTAGGGGGGGGTATGCCGGAACTTTTGGGGACTTAGGGGGGGGTATGCCGGAACTTTTGGGGACTTAGGGGGGGGTATGCCGGAACTTTTGAGGGCTCAGGGGGGGGTATGCCGGAACTTTTGGGGGCTCAGGGGGGGTATGCCGGAACTTTTGAGGACTTAGGGGGGGTATGCCGGAACTTTTGGGGGCTCAGGGGGGGGTATGCCCGAACTCTTGAGGACTTAGGGGGGGGTATGCCGGAACTTTTGGGGACTTAGGGGGGGGTATGCCGGAACTTTTGGGGACTTAGGGGGGGGTATGCGGGAACTTTTGGGGACTTAGGGGGGGGTATGCCGGAACTTTTGGGGGCTCAGGGGGGGTATGCCGGAACTTTTGAGGACTTAGGGGGGGGTATGCCGGAACTTTTGGGGGGTTAGGGGGGGGTATGCCGGAACTTTTGGGGACTTAGGGGGGGGTATGCCGGAACTTTTGGGGACTTAGGGGGGGGTACGCCGGAACTTTTGAGGGCTCAGGGGGGGGTATGCCGGAACTTTTGGGGGCTCAGGGGGGTATGCCGGAACTTTTGAGGACTTAGGGGGGGTATGCCGGAACTTTTGGGGACTTAGGGGGGGGTATGCCGGAACTTTTGGGGGCTCAGGGGGGGGTATGCCGAACTTTTGGGGGCTCAGGGGGGGGTATGCCGGAACTTTTGAGGACTTAGGGGGGGGTATGCCGGAACTTTTGGGGTCTTAGGGGGGGGTATGCCGGAACTTTTGGGGACTTAGGGGGGGTATGCCGGAACTTTTGGGGACTTGGGGGGGGGTATGCCGGAACTTTTGAGGGCTCAGGGGGGGGTATGCCGGAACTTTTGAGGACTTAGGGGGGGGTATGCCGGAACTTTTGGGGACTTAGGGGGGGGTATGCCGGAACTTTTGGAGGCTCAGGGGGGGGTATGCCGGAACTTTTGAGGGCTCAGGGGGGGTATGCCGGAACTTTTGGGGACTTAGGGGGGGGTATGCCGGAACTTTTGGGGACTTAGGGGGGGGTATGCCGGAACTTTTGAGGACTTAGGGGGGGGTATGCCGGAACTTTTGGGGACTTAGGGGGGGTATGCCGGAACTTTTGTGGGCTCAGGGGGGGGTATGCTGGAACTTTTGAGGACTTAGGGGGGGGTATGCCGGAACTTTTGGGGACTTAGGGGGGGTATGCCGGAACTTTTGGGGGCTCAGGGGGGGGTATGCCGGAACTTTTGAGGACTTAGGGGGGGGTATGCCGGAACTTTTGGGGATTTAGGGGGGGGTATGCCGGAACTTTTGGGGACTTAGGGGGGGGTATGCCGGAACTTTTTGGGACTTAGGGGGGGGTATGCCGGAACTTTTGAGGGCTCATGGGGGGGTATGCCGGAACTTTTGGGGGCTCAGGGGGGGGTATGCCGGAACTTTTGAGGACTTAGGGGGGGGTATGCCGGAACTTTTGGGGGCTCAGGGGGGGGTATGCCGGAACTCTTGAGGACTTAGGGGGGGGTATGCCGGAACTTTTGGGGACTTAGGGGGGGTATGCCGGAACTTTTGGGGACTTAGGGGGGGGTATGCGGGAACTTTTGGGGACTTAGGGGGGGGTATGCCGGAACTTTTGAGGACTTAGGGGGGGTATGCCGGAACTTTTGGGGGCTTAGGCAGGGGTATGCCGGAACTTTTGGGGACTTAGGGGGGGGGGTATGCCGGAACTTTTGGGGGCTTAGGGGGGGGTATGCCGGAACTTTTGAGGACTTAGGGGGGGTATGCCGGAACTTTTGAGGACTTAAGGGGGGGTATGCCGGAACTTTTGAGGACTCAGGGGAGGGTATGCCGGAACTTTTGGGGGCTCACGGGGGGGTTTGCCGGAACTTTTGGGGGGTTAGGGGGGGGTATGCCGGAACTTTTGGGGGGTTAGGGGGGGGTATGCCGGAACTTTTGGGGACTTAGGGGGGGGTATGCCGGAACTTTTGGGGACTTAGGGGGGGTATGCCGGAACTTTTGAGGGCTCAGGGGGGGGTATGCCGGAACTTTTGGGGGCTCAGGGGGGGTATGCCGGAACTTTTGAGGACTTAGGGGGGGGTATGCCGGAACTTTTGGGGACTTAGGGGGGGGTATGCCGGAACTTTTGGGGGCTCAGGGGGGGGTATGCCGGAACTTTTGGGGGCTCAGGGGGGGGTATGCCGGAACTTTTGAGGACTTAGGGGGGGGTATGCCAGAACTTTTGGGGACTTAGGGGGGGGTATGCCGGAACTTTTGGGGACTTAGGGGGGGGTATGCCGGAACTTTTGGGGACTTAGGGGGGGGGTATGCCGGAACTTTTGAGGGCTCAGGGGGGGGTATGCCGGAACTTTTGAGGACTTAGGGGGGGTTATGCCGGAACTTTTGGAGGCTCAGGGGGGGGTATGCCGGAACTTTTGAGGGCTCAGGGGGGGGTATGCCGGAACTTTTGGGGACTTAGGGGGGGGTATGCAGGAACTTTTGGGGACTTAGGGGGGGGTATGCCGGAACTTTTGAGGACTTAGGGGGGGTATGCCGGAACTTTTGGGGACTTAGGGGGGGGTATGCCGGAACTTTTGAGGGGTCAGGGGGGGGTATGCCGGAACTTTTGAGGACTTAGGGGGGGGTATGCCGGAACTTTTGGGGACTTAGGGGGGGTATGCCGGAACTTTTGGGGGCTCAGGGGGGGTATGCCGGAACTTTTGGGGGCTCATGGGGGGGTATTCCGGAACTTTTGAGGACTTAGGGGGGGGTATGCCGGAACTTTTGGGGATTTAGGGGGGGTATGCCGGAACTTTTGGGGACTTAGGGGGGGTATGCCGGAACTTTTGGGGACTTAGGGGGGGGTATGCCGGAACTTTTGAGGGCTCAGGGGGGGGTATGCCGGAAGTTTTGGGGGCTCAGGGGGGGTATGCCGGAACTTTTGAGGACTTAGGGGGGGTATGCCGGAACTTTTGGGGGCTCAGGGGGGGGTATGCCGGAACTCTTGAGGACTTAGGGGGGGGTATGCCGGAACTTTTGGGGACTTAGGGGGGGGTATGCCGGAACTTTTGGGGACTTAGGGGGGGGTATGCGGGAACTTTTGGGGACTTAGGGGGGGGTATGCCGGAACTTTTGAGGACTTAGGGGGGGTATGCCGGAACTTTTGGGGGCTTAGGGGGGGGTATGCCGGAACTTTTGGGGGCTTAGGGGGGGGTATGCCGGAACTTTTGAGGACTTAGGGGGGGGTATGCCGGAACTTTTGGGGACTTAGGGGGGGTATGCCGGAACTTTTGGGGGCTCAAGGGGGGGTATGCCGGAACTTTTGGGGGCTCAGGGGGGGGTATGCCGGAACTTTTGAGGACTTAGGGGGGGGTATGCCGGAACTTTTGGGGATTTAGGGGGGGGTATGCCGGAACTTTTGGGGACTTAGGGGGGGTATGCCGGAACTTTTGGGGACTTAGGGGGGGGTATGCCGGAACTTTTGAGGGCTCAGGGGGGGGTATGCCGGAAGTTTTGGGGGCTCAGGGGGGGGTATGCCGGAACTTTTGAGGACTTAGGGGGGGTATGCCGGAACTTTTGGGGGCTCAGGGGGGGTATGCCGGAACTCTTGAGGACTTAGGGGGGGTATGCCGGAACTTTTGGGGACTTAGGGGGGGGTATGCCGGAACTTTTGGGGACTTAGGGGGGGGTATGCGGGAACTTTTGGGGACTTAGGGGGGGGTATTTCGGAACTTTTGAGGACTTAGGGGGGGGTATGCCGGAACTTTTGGGGGCTTAGGGGGGGGTATGCCGGAACTTTTGGGGGCTTAGGGGGGGGTATGCCGGAACTTTTGAGGACTTAGGGGGGGGTATGCCGGAACTTTTGTGGACTTAGGGGGGGGGTATGCCGGAACTTTTGGGGGCTCAGGGGGGGGTATGCCGGAACTTTTGAGGACTTAAGGGGGGGTATGCCGGAACTTTTGAGGACTCAGGGGGGGGGTATGCCGGAACTTTTGGGGGCTCACGGGGGGGTATGCCGGAACTTTTGGGGACTTAGGGGGGGGTATGCCGGAACTTTTGAGGACTTAGGGGGGGTTATGCCGGAACTTTTGGGGACTTAGGGGGGGGTATGCCGGATCTTTTGGGGGCTTAGGGGGGGGGTATGCCGGAACTTTTGAGGACTTAGGGGGGGTTATGCCGGAACTTTTGGGGACTTAGGGGGGGGTATGCCGGATCTTTTGGGGGCTTAGGGGGGGGTATGCCGGAACTTTTGAGGACTTAGGGGGGGTTATGCCGGAACTTTTGAGGACTTAGGGGGGGTTATGCCGGAACTTTTGGGGACTTAGGGGGGGGTATGCCGGATCTTTTGGGGCTCAGGGGGGGGTATGCCGGAACTTTTGAGGACTTAGGGGGGGTTATGCCGGAACTTTTGGGGACTTAGGGGGGGGTATGCCGGATCTTTTGGGGGCTTAGGGGGGGGGTATGCCGGAACTTTTGGGGGCGCAGGGGGGGGTATGCCAGAACTTTTGGGGGCTTAGGGGGGGGGTATGCCGGAACTTTTGAGGACTTAGGGGGGGGTATGCCGGAACTTTTGAGGACTTAGGGGGGGGTATGCCGGAACTTTTGAGGACTTAGGGGGGGGTATGCCGGAACTTTTGGGGACTTAGGGGGGGGTATGCCGGAACTTTTGAGGACTTAGGGGGGGGTATGCCGGAACTTTTGGGGGCTCAGGGGGGGGTATGCCGGAACTTTTGGGGGCTCAGGGGGGGGTATGCCGGAACTTTTGGGGACTTAGGGGGGGTATGCCGGAACTTTTCAGGGCTCAAGGGGGGGTATGCCGGAACTTTTGGGGGCTCAGGGGGGGGTATGCCAGAACTTTTGGGGGCTTAGGGTGGGGTATGCCGGAACTTTTGGGGGCTCAGGGGGGGGTATGCCGGAACTTTTGGGGACTTAGGGGGGGTATGCCTAAACTTTTGAGGACTTAGGGGGGGGTATGCCGGAACGTTTGGGGACTTAGGGGGGGGTATGCCGGAACTTTTGGGGACTTAGGGGGGGGTATGCCGGAACTTTTGGGGGCTTAGGGGGGGGTATGCCGGAACTTTTGGGGACTTAGGGGGGGGTATGCCGGAACTTTTGGGGGCTCAGGGGGGGGTATGCCGGAACTTTTGGGGACTTAGGGGGGGGTATGCCGGAACTTTTGGGGACTTAGGGGGGGGTATGCCGGAACTTGTGGGGGCTCAGGGGGGGGGTATGCCAGAACTTTTGGGGGCTTAGGGGGGGGTATGCCGGAACTTTTGAGGACTTAGGGGGGGGTATGCCGGAACTTTTGGGGACTTAAGGGGGGTATGCCGGAACTTTTGAGGACTCAGGGGAGGGTATGCCGGAACTTTTGGGGGCTCACGGGGGGTATGCCGGAACTTTTGGGGACTTAGGGGGGGGTATGCCGGAACTTTTGGGGACTTAGGGGGGGGTATGCCGGAACTTTTGGGGGCTCAGGGGGGGGTATGCCGGAACTTTTGAGGACCTAGGGGGGGTTATGCCGGAACTTTTGGGGACTTAGGGGGGGGTATGCCGGATCTTTTGGGGGCTTAGGGGGGGGTATGCCGGAACTTTTGGGGGCTTAGGGGGGGGTATGCCAGAACTTTTGGGGCTTAGGGGGGGGTATGCCGGAACTTTTGAGGACTTAGGGGGGGGTATGCAAGAACTTTTGAGGACTTAGGGGGGGGTATGCCGGAACTTTTGAGGACTTAGGGGGGGGTATGTCGGAACTTTTGGGGACTTAGGGGGGGTTATGCCGGAACTTTTGAGGACTTAGGGGGGGTATGCCGGAACTTTTGGGGGCTCAGGGGGGGTATGCCGGAACTTTTGGGGGCTCAGGGGGGGGTATGCCGGAACTTTTGGGGACTTAGGGGGGGGTATGCCGGAACTTTTGGGGGCTCGGGGGGGGTATGCCGGAACTTTTGGGGACTTAGGGGGGGGTATGCCGGAACTTTTGAGGACTTAGGGGGGGGTATGCCGGAACTTTTGTGGGCTCAGGGGGGGGTATGCCGGAACTTTTGGGGGCTCAGGGGGGGGTATGCCGGAACTTTTGAGGACTTAGGGGGGGGTATGCCGGAACTTTTGGGGACTTACGGGGGGGGTATGCCGGAACTTTTGAGGGCTCAGGGGGGGGTATGCCGGAACTTTTGGGGGCTCAGGGGGGGTATGCCGGAACTTTTGGGGGCTTAGGGGGGGGTATGCCGGAACTTTTGGGGGCTTAGGGGGGGGTATGCCGGAACTTTTGGGGACTTGGGGGGGGGGTATGCCGGAACTTTTGGGGGCTCAGGGGGGGGTATGCCGGAACTTTTGGGGGCTCAGGGGGGGGTATGCCGGAACTTTTGACGACTTAGGTGGGGGTTTGCCGGAACTTTTGGGGGCTCAGGGGGGGGTATGCCGGAACTTTTGGGGCTTAGGGGGGTATGCCGGAACTTTTCGGGGCTCAGGGGGGGGTATGCCAGAACTTTTGGGGACTTGGGGGGGGGTATGCCGGAACTTTTGGGGGCTCAGGGGGGGGTATGCCGGAACTTTTGGGGACTTAGGGGGGGGTATGCCGGAACTTTTGAGGACTTAGGGGGGGGTATGCCGGAACTTTTGTGGGCTCAGGGGGGGGTATGCCGGAACTTTTGGGGGCTCAGGGGGGGGTATGCCGGAACTTTTGAGGACTTAGGGGGGGTATGCCGGAACTTTTGGGGACTTACGGGGGGGTATGCCGGAACTTTTGGGGGCTCAGGGGGGGGTATGCCGGAACTTTTGGGGGCTCAGGGGGGGTATGCCGGAACTTTTGGGGGCTTAGGGGGGGTATGCCGGAACTTTTGGGGGCTTAGGGGGGGTATGCCGGAACTTTTGGGGACTTGGGGGGGGGGTATGCCGGAACTTTTGGGGGCTCAGGGGGGGGTATGCCGGAACTTTTGGGGGCTAAGGGGGGGGTATGCCGGAACTTTTGACGACTTAGGTGGGGGTTTGCCGGAACTTTTGGGGGCTCAGGGGGGGGTATGCCGGAACTTTTGGGGGCTTAGGGGGGTATGCCGGAACTTTTCGGGGCTCAGGGGGGGGTATGCCGGAACTTTTGGGGGCTCAGGGGGGGGTATGCCAGAACTTTTGGGGACTTGGGGGGGGGTATGCCGGAACTTTTGGGGGCTCAGGGGGGGGTATGCCGGAACTTTTGGGGGCTTAGGGGGGGGTATGCCGGAACTTTTGGGGGCTTAGGGGGGGTATGCCGGAACTTTTGGGGGCTCAGGGGGGGGTATGCCGGAACTTTTGGGGACTTAGGGGGGGGTATGCCGGAACTTTTGAGGACTTAGGGGGGGGTATGCCGGAACTTTTGAGGACTTAGGGGGGGGTATGCCGGAATTTTTGGGGGCTTAGGGGGGGGTATGCCGGAACTTTTGAGGACTTAGGAGGGGGTATGCCGGAACTTTTGAGGACTTAGGGGGGGTATGCCGGAACTTTTGAGGACTGAGGGGGGGTATGCCGGAACTTTTGAGGACTTAGGGGGGGGTATGCCGGAACTTTTGAGGACTTAGGGGGGGCTATGCCGGAATTTTTGGGGCTTAGGGGGGGGTATGCCGGAACTTTTGGGGGCTTAGGGGGGGGTATGCCGGAACTTTTGAGGACTTAGGGGGGGGTATGCCGGAACTTTTGAGGACTTAGGGGGGGGTATGCCGGAACTTTTGAGGACTTAGGGGGGGGTATGCCGGAACTTTTGGGGGCTCAGGGGGGGCTATGCCGGAACTTTTGGGGCTTAGGGGGGGTATGCCGGAACTTTTGGGGCTCAGGGGGGGTATGCCGGAACTTTTGAGGACCTAGGGGGGGTTATGCCGGAACTTTTGGGGACTTAGGGGGGGGTATGCCGGATCTTTTGGGGCTTAGGGGGGGTATGCCGGAACTTTTGGGGGCGCAGGGGGGGGTATGCCAGAACTTTTGGGGCTTAGGGGGGGGTATGCCTTTTGGGGGCTTAGGGGGGGGTATGCCGGAACTTTTGAGGACTTAGGGGGGGGTATGCAAGAACTTTTGAGGACTTAGGGGGGGGTATGCCGGAACTTTTGAGGACTTAGGGGGGGGTATGTCGGAACTTTTGGGGACTTAGGGGGGGTTATGCCGGAACTTTTGAGGACTTAGGGGGGGGTATGCCGGAACTTTTGGGGGCTCAGGGGGGGGTATGCCGGAACTTTTGGGGGCTCAGGGGGGGGTATGCCGGAACTTTTGGGGACTTAGGGGGGGGTATGCCGGAACTTTTGGGGGCTCGGGGGGGGTATGCCGGAACTTTTGGGGACTTAGGGGGGGGTATGCCGGAACTTTTGAGGACTTAGGGGGGGGTATGCCGGAACTTTTGTGGGCTCAGGGGGGGGTATGCCGGAACTTTTGGGGCTCAGGGGGGGGTATGCCGGAACTTTTGAGGACTTAGGGGGGGGTATGCCGGAACTTTTGGGGACTTACGGGGGGGGTATGCCGGAACTTTTGAGGGCTCAGGGGGGGGTATGCCGGAACTTTTGGGGGCTCAGGGGGGGGTATGCCGGAACTTTTGGGGGCTTAGGGGGGGGTATGCCGGAACTTTTGGGGGCTTAGGGGGGGGTATGCCGGAACTTTTGGGGACTTGGGGGGGGGGGTATGCCGGAACTTTTGGGGGCTCAGGGGGGGGTATGCCGGAACTTTTGGGGGCTCAGGGGGGGGTATGCCGGAACTTTTGACGACTTAGGTGGGGGTTTGCCGGAACTTTTGGGGGCTCAGGGGGGGGTATGCCGGAACTTTTGGGGGCTTAGGGGGGGTATGCCGGAACTTTTCGGGGCTCAGGGGGGGGTATGCCAGAACTTTTGGGGACTTGGGGGGGGTATGCCGGAACTTTTGGGGGCTCAGGGGGGGGTATGCCGGAACTTTTGGGGACTTAGGGGGGGGTATGCCGGAACTTTTGAGGACTTAGGGGGGGGTATGCCGGAACTTTTGTGGGCTCAGGGGGGGGTATGCCGGAACTTTTGGGGGCTCAGGGGGGGGTATGCCGGAACTTTTCAGGACTTAGGGGGGGGTATGCCGGAACTTTTGGGGACTTACGGGGGGGGGTATGCCGGAACTTTTGGGGGCTCAGGGGGGGGTATGCCGGAACTTTTGGGGGCTCAGGGGGGGGTATGCCGGAACTTTTGGGGGCTTAGGGGGGGGTATGCCGGAACTTTTGGGGGCTTAGGGGGGGGTATGCCGGAACTTTTGGGGACTTGGGGGGGGGTATGCCGGAACTTTTGGGGGCTCAGGGGGGGGTATGCCGGAACTTTTGGGGGCTAAGGGGGGGGTATGCCGGAACTTTTGACGACTTAGGTGGGGGTTTGCCGGAACTTTTGGGGGCTCAGGGGGGGGTATGCCGGAACTTTTGGGGGCTTAGGGGGGGTATGCCGGAACTTTTCGGGGCTCAGGGGGGGTATGCCGGAACTTTTGGGGCTCAGGGGGGGGTATGCCAGAACTTTTGGGGACTTGGGGGGGGGTATGCCGGAACTTTTGGGGGCTCAGGGGGGGGTATGCCGGAACTTTTGGGGGCTTAGGGGGGGGTATGCCGGAACTTTTGGGGGCTTAGGGGGGGTATGCCGGAACTTTTGGGGGCTCAGGGGGGGTATGCCGGAACTTTTGGGGACTTAGGGGGGGGTATGCCGGAACTTTTGAGGACTTAGGGGGGGGTATGCCGGAACTTTTGAGGACTTAGGGGGGGGTATGCCGGAATTTTTGGGGCTTAGGGGGGGGTATGCCGGAACTTTTGAGGACTTAGGGGGGGGTATGCCGGAACTTTTGAGGACTTAGGGGGGGTATGCCGGAACTTTTGAGGACTGAGGGGGGGGTATGCCGGAACTTTTGAGGACTTAGGGGGGGCTATGCCGGAATTTTTGGGGGCTTAGGGGGGGGTATGCCGGAACTTTTGGGGGCTTAGGGGGGGGTATGCCGGAACTTTTGAGGACTTAGGGGGGGTATGCCGGAACTTTTGAGGACTTAGGGGGGGTATGCCGGAACTTTTGAGGACTTAGGGGGGGGTATGCCGGAACTTTTGGGGGCTCAGGGGGGGCTATGCCGGAACTTTTGGGGGCTTAGGGGGGGTATGCCGGAACTTTTGGGGGCTCAGGGGGGGGTATGCCGGAACTTTTGGGGGCTCAATGGGGGGGATGCCGGAACTTTTGAGGACTTAGGGGGGGTATGCCGGAACTTTTGAGGACTACGGGGGGGGTATGCCGGAACTTTTGAGGACTTAGGGGGGGGTATGCCGGAATTTTTGGGGGCTCAGGGGGGGCTATGCCGGAACTTTTGGGGGCTTAGGGGGGGTATGCCGGAACTTTTGGGGGCTCAGGGGGGGGTATGCCGGAACTTTTGGGGGCTCAGGGGGGGGTATGCCGGAACTTTTGGGGACTTAGGGGGGGGTATGCCGGAACTTTTGGGGGCTTAGGGGGGGGTATGCCGGAACTTTTGGGGGCTCGGGGGGGGGTATACCGGAACTTTTGGGGGCTCAGGGGGGGGTATGCCGGAACTTTTGGGGGCTCAGGGGGGGGTATGCCGGAACTTTTGAGGACTTAGGGGGGGGTTTGCCGGAACTTTTGGGGGCTCATGGGGGGGTATGCCGTAACTTTTGGGGGCTCAGGGGGGGGTATGCCGGAACTTTTGGGAGCTCAGGGGGGGGTATGCCGGAACTTTTGGGGGCTCAGGGGGGGGTATGCCAGAACTTTTGGGGGCTCAGGGGGGGGTATGCCGGAATTTTTGGGGGCTTAGGGGGGGTATGCCGGAACTATTGGGGGCTCAGGGGGGGGGTATGCCGGAACTTTTGGGGGCTCTGGGGGGGTATGCCGGAACTTTTGAGGACTTAGGGGGGGTATGCCGGAACTTTTGGGGGCTCAGGGGGGGCTATGCCGGAACTTTTGGGGGCTTAGGGGGGGTATGCCGGAACTTTTGGGGGCTCAGGGGGGGGTATGCCGGAACTTTTGGGGGCTCAGGGGGGGGTATGCCGGAACTTTTGGGGAATTAGGGGGGGGTATGCCGGAACGTTTGGGGGCTTAGGGGGGGGTATGCCGGAAGTTTTGGGGGCTCAGGGGGGGGTATGCCGGAACTTTTGGGGTTCAGGGGGGGGTATGCGGGAACTTTTGGGGGCTCAGGGGGGGGCATGCCGGAACTTTTGAGGACTTAGGGGGGGGTATGCCGGAACTTTTGGGGGCTCAGGGGGGGGTATGCCGGAACTTTTGGGGGCTCAGGGGGGGTATGCCGGAACTTTTGGGGGCTCTGGGGGGGGTATGCCGGAACTTTTGGGGGCTCAGGGGGGGGTATGCCAGAACTTTTGGGGGCTCAGGGGGGGTATGCCAGAACTTTTGGGGGCTTAGGGGGGGGGTATGCCGGAACTTTTGAGGACTTAGGGGGGGGTATGCCGGAACTTTTGGGGGCTCAGGGGGGGGTATGCCGGAACTTTTGAGGACTTAGGGGGGGGTATGCCGGAACTTTTGGGGACTTAGGGGGGGGTATGCCGGAACTTTTGAGGACTTAGGGGGGGGTATGCCGGAACTTTTGGGGGCTCAAGGGGGGGGTATGCCGGAACTTTTGGGGGCTCAGGGGGGGGTATGCCGGAACTTTTGGGGACTTAGGGGGGGGGATGCCGGAACTTTTGGGGGCTCAGGGGGGGGTATGCCGGAACTTTTGGGGGCTCAGGGGGGGGTATGCCGGAACTTTTAAGGACTTAGGGGGGGGTATGCCGGAACTTTTGGGGACTTAGGGGCGGGTATGCCGGAACTTTTGGGGGCTCAGGGGGGGATATGCCGGACCTTTTGGGGGCTCAGGGGGGGGTATGCCGGAACTTTTGGGGGCTTAGGCGGGGGTATGCCGGAACTTTTGGGGGCTCAGGGTGGGGTATGCCGGAACTTTTGAGGACTTAGGGGGGGGGTATGCCGGAACTTTTGGGGGCTCAGGGGGGGGTATGCCGGGACTTTTGAGGACTTAGGGGGGGGTATGCCGGAACTTTTGGGGGCTCAGGGGGGGGTATGCCGGAACTTTTGGGGGCTTAGGGGGGGTATGCCGGAACTTTTGGGGGCTCAGGGGGGGGTATGCCGGAACTTCTGGGGACTTAGGGGGGGGGTATACCAGAACTTTTGGGGGCTCAGGGGGGGGTATGCCGGAAATTTGGAGGACTTAGGGGGGGGTATGCCGGAACTTTTGTTGACTTAGGGGGGGTATGCCGGAACTTTTGGGGGCTCAGGGGGGGCTATGCCGGAACTTTTGGGGCTTAGGGGGGGTATGCCGGAACTTTTGGGGGCTAAGGGGGGGGTATGCCGGAACTTTTGGGGGCTCAGGGGGGGGTATGCCGGAACTTTTGGGGGCTTAGGGGGGGTATGCCGGAACTTTTGGGGGCTCAAGGGGGGGGTATGCCGGAACTTTTGGGGATTTAGGGGGGGGGTATGCCGGAACTTTTGGGGGCTCAGGGGGGGGTATGCCGGAACTTTTGAGGACTTAGGGGGGGGTATGCCGGAACTTTTGAGGACTTAGGGGGGGGTATGCCGGAACTTTTGGGGGCTCAGGGGGGGCTATGCCGGAACTTTTGGGGGCTTAGGGGGGGTATGCCGGAACTTTTGGGGGCTAAGGGGGGGGTATGCCGGAACTTTTGGGGACTTAGGGGGGGGGTATGCCGGAACTTTTGGGGGCTCAGGGGGGGGTATGCCGGAACTTTTGAGGACTTAGGGGGGGTATGCCGGAACTTTTGAGGACTTAGGGGGGGTATGCCGGAACTTTTGAGGACTTAGGGGGGGCTATGCCGGAACTTTTGGGGGCTTAGGGGAGGGTATGCCGGAACTTTTGAGGGCTCAGGGGGGGGTATGCCGGAACTTTTGAGGACTTAGGGGGGGGTATGCCGGAACTTTTGAGGACTTAGGGGGGGGTATACCGGAACTTTTGATGACTTAGGGGGGGGTATGCCGGAACTTTTGGGGGCTCAGGGGGGGCTATGCCGGAACTTTTGGGGGCTTAGGGGGGGTATGCCGGAACTTTTGGGGGCTCAGGGGGGGGTATGCCGGAACTTTTGGGGGCTCAGGGGGGGGTATGCCGGAACTTTTGGGGACTTAGGGGGGGGTATGCCGGAACTTTTGGGGGCTTAGGGGGGGGTATGCCGGAACTTTTGGGGGCTCAGGGGGGGGGTATGCCGGAACTTTTGGGGGCTCAGGGGGGGCTATGCCGGAACTTTTGGGGGCTTAGGGGGGGTATGCCGGAACTTTTGGGGGCTAAGGGGGGGGTATGCCGGAACTTTTGGGGACTTAGGGGGGGGTATGCCGGATCTTTTGGGGGCTCAGGAGGGGGTATGCCGGAACTTTTGAGGACTTAGGGGGGGGTATGCCGGAACTTTTGAGGACTTAGGGGGGGGTATGCCGGAACTTTTGAGGACTTAGGGGGGGCTATGCCGGAACTTTTGGGGGGTTAGGGGAGGGTATGCCGGAACTTTTGAGGGCTCAGGGGGGGGTATGCCGGAACTTTTGAGGACTTAGGGGGGGGTATGCCGGAACTTTTGAGGACTTAGGGGGGGGTATACCGGAACTTTTGATGACTTAGGGGGGGGTATGCCGGAACTTTTGGGGGCTCAGGGGGGGCTATGCCGGAACTTTTGGGGGCTTAGGGGGGGTATGCCGGAACTTTTGGGGGCTCGGGGGGGGGGTATGCCGGAACTTTTGGGGGCTCAGGGGGGGGTATGCCGGAACTTTTGGGGACTTAGGGGGGGGTATGCCGGAACTTTTGGGGGCTTAGGGGGGGGTATGCCGGAACTTTTGGGGGCTCAGGGGGGGGTATGCCGGAACTTTTGGGGGCTCAGGGGGGGGTATGCCGGAACTTTTGGGGGCTCAGGGGGGGGTATGCCGGAACTTTTGAGGACTTAGGGGGGGGTATGCCGGAACTTTTGGGGGCTCAGGGGAGGGTATGCCGGAACTTTTGGGGGCTCAGGGGGGGGTATGCCGGAACTTTTGAGGACTTAGGGGGGGGTATGCCGGAACTTTTGGGGGCTCGGGGGGGGGTATGCCGGAAGTTTTGGGGGCTCAGGGGGGGGTATGCCGGAACTTTTGGGGGCTCAGGGGGGGGTATGCCGGAACTTTTGGGGGCTCAGGGGGGGGTATGCCGGAACTTTTGGGGGCTCAGGGGGGGGTATGCCAGAACTTTTGGGGGCTCAGGGGGGGGTATGCCGGAACTTTTGAGGACTTAGGGGGGGGTATGCCGGAACTTTTGGGGGCTCGAGGGGGGGGTATGCCGGAACTTTTGAGGACTTAGGGGGGGTATGCCGGAACTTTTGGGGGCTAAGGGGGGGGTATGCCGGAACTTTTGGGGGCTCAGGGGGGGGGTATGCCGGAACTTTTGGGGGCTCAGGGGGGGGTATGCCGGAACTTTTGGGGGCTCAGGGGGGGGTATGCCAGAACTTTTGGGGGCTCGGGGGGGGGGTATGCCGGAACTTTTGAGGACTTACGGGGGGGGTATGCCGGAACTTTTGGGGGCTCAAGGGGGGGTATGCTGGAACTTGTGGGGGCTCAAGGGGGGGGTATGCCGGAACTTTTGAGGACTTAGGGGGGGGTATGCCGGAACTTTTGGGGGCTCGAGGGGGGGTATGCCGGAACTTTTGAGGACTTAGGGGGGGGGTATGCCGGAAATTTTGGGGGCTCAGGGGGGGGTATGCCGGAACTTTTGGGGGCTCAGGGGGGGGTATGCCGGAACTTTTGGGGACTTAGGGGGGGGTATGCCGGAACTTTTGGGGGCTCGGGGGGGTATGCCGGAACTTTTGAGGACTTAGGGGGGGGTATGCCGGAACTTTTGAGGACTTAGGGGGGGGTATGCCGGAACTTTAGGGGGCTCAGGGGGGGCTATGCCGGAACTTTTGGGGGCTTAGGGGGGGTATGCCGGAACTTTTGGGGGCTCAGGGGGGGGTATGCCGGAAAATTTGGGGGCTCAGGGGGGGGTATGCCGGAACTTTTGGGGACTTAGGGGGGGGTATGCCGGAACTTTTGGGGGGTTAGGCGGGGGTATGCCGGAACTTTTGAGGACTTAGGGGGGGGTATGCCGGAACTTTTGAGGACTTAGGTAGGGGTATGCCGGAACTTTTGAGGACTTAGGGGGGGGTATGCCGGAACTTTTGGGGGCTCAGGGGGGGCTATGCCGGAACTTTTGGGGGCTTAGGGGGGGTATGCCGGAACTTTTTTGGGGGCTCAGGGGGGGGTATGCCGGAACTTTTGGGGACTTAGGGGGGGGTATGCCGGAACTTTTGGGGGCTTAGGGGGGGGTATGCCGGAACTTTTGGGGGCTCACGGGGGGGTATGCCAGAACTTTTGGGGGCTCAGGGGGGGGTATGCCGGAACTTTTGAGGGCTCAGGGGGTGTATACCGGAGGTTTTGAGGACTTAGGGGGGGGTATGCCGGAACTTTTGGGGGCTCAGGGGGGGGTATGCCGGAACTTTTGGGGGCTCAGGGGGTGGTATGCCGGAACTTTTGAGGACTTAGGGGGGGGTATGCCGGAACTTTTGTGGGCTCAGGGGGGGGTATGCCGGAACTTTTGGGGGCTCAGGGGGGGGTATGCCGGAACTTTTGAGGACTTAGGGGGGGTATGCCGGAACTTTTGGGGGCTCAGGGGGGGGTATGCCGGAACTTTTGGGGGCTCAGGGGGGGGGATGCCGGAACTTTTGGGGACTTAGGGGGGGACATGCCGGAACTTTTGGGGACTTAGGGGGGGGTATGCCGGAACTTGTGGGGGCTCAGGGGGGGGTATGTCGGAACTTTTGGGGACTTAGGGGGGGGTATGCCGGAACTTTTGGGGGCTCAGGGGGGATATGCCGGAACTTTTGAGGACTAACGGGGGGGGTATGCCGGAACTTTTAACGACTTAGGGGGGGGTGTGCCGGAACTTTTGGGGGCTCAGGGGGGGATTGCCGGAACTTTTGGGGGCTCATGGGGGGGTATGCCGGAACTTTTGAGGACTTAGGGGGGGGTATGCCGGAACTTTTGGGGGCTCGGGGGGGGTATGCCGGAACTTTTGGGGGCTCAGGGGGGGGGTATGCCAGAAGTTTTGGGGGCTCCAGGGGGGGGTATGCCGGAACTTTTGGGGACTTAGGGGGGGGTATGCCGAAACTTTTGAGGGCTCAGGGGGGGGTATGCCGGAACTTTTGAGGACTTAGGGGGGGGGATGCCGGAACTTTTGAGGACTAAGGGGGGGGTATGCCGGAACTTTTGAGGACTTAGGGGGGGGTATGCCGGAACTTTTGGGGGCTCAGGGGGGGCTATGCCGGAACTTTTGGGGGCTTAGGGGGGGTATGCCGGAACTTTTGGGGGCTCAGGGGGGGTATGCCGGAACTTTTGGGGGCTCAGGGGGGGGTATGCCGGAACTTTTGGGGACTTAGGGGGGGGTATGCCGGAACTTTTGGGGGCTTGGGGGGGGTATGCCGGAACTTTTGGGGGCTCAGGGGGGGGTATGCCGGAACTTTTGGGGGCTCAGGGGGGGGTATGCCGGAACTTTTGGGGGCTCAGGGGCGGGTATGCCGGAACTTTTGAGGACTTAGGGGGGGGTATGCCGGAACTTTTGGGGGCTCAGGGGGGGGTATGCCGGATCTTTTGAGGGCTCAGGGGGGGGTATGCCGGAACTTTTGGGGGCTCAGGGGGGGGTATGCCGGAACTTTTGGGGGCTCAGGGGGGGGTATGCCAGAACTTTTGGGGGCTCAGGGGGGGGTATGCCGTCCGAACTTTTGAGGACTTAGGTGGGGGTATGCCGGAACTTTTGGGGGCTCAGGGGGGGGTATGCCGGAACTTGTGGGGGCTCAAGGGGGGGGTATGCCGGAACTTTTGAGGACTTAGGGGGGGGTATGCCGGAACTTTTGGGGGCTCAGGGGGGGGTATGCCGGAACTTTTGAGGACTTAGGGGGGGGTATGCCGGAACTTTTGGCGGCTCAGGGGGGGGTATGCCGGAACTTTTGAGGACTTAGGGGGGGGTATGCCGGAACTTTTGAGGACTTAGGTAGGGGTATGCCGGAACTTTTGAGGACTTAGGGGGGGGTATGCCGGAACTTTTGGGGGCTCAGGGGGGGCTATGCCCGAACTTTTGGGGGCTTAGGGGGGGTATGCCGGAACTTTTGGGGGCTCAGGGGGGGGGTATGCCGGAACTTTTTTGGGGGCTCAGGGGGGGGTATGCCGGAACTTTTGGGGACTTAGGGGGGGGTATGCCGGAACTTTTGGGGGCTTAGGGGGGGTATGCCGGAACTTTTGGGGGCTCAGGGGGGGGTATGCCGGATCTTTTGGGGGCTCGGGGGGGGGTATGCCGGAACTTTTGGGGGCTCAGGGGGGGGGGTATGCCGGAGGTTTTGAGGACTTAGGGGGGGGTATGCCGGAACTTTTGGGGGCTCATGGGGGGGTATGCCGGAAATTTTGGGGGCTCAGGGGGGGGTATGCCGGAACTCTTGGGGGCTCAGGGGGGGGTATGCCGGAACTTTTGGGGGCTCAGGGGGGGTATGCCGGAACTTTTGGGGGCTCAGGGGGGGGTATGCCGGAACTTTTGAGGACTTAGGGGGGGGTATGCCGGAACTTTTGGGGGCTCAGGGGGGGGTATGCCGGAACTTTTGGGGGCTCAGGGGGGGGTATGCCGGAACTTTTGAGGACTTAGGGGGGGTATGCCGGAACTTTTGGGGGCTCAGGGGGGGGTATGCCGGAACTTTTGGGGGCTCAGGGGGGGGGATGCCGGAACTTTTGGGGACTTAGGGGGGGACATGCCGGAACTTTTGGGGACTTAGGGGGGGTTTGCCGGAACTTTTGGGGGCTCAGGGGGGGGGTATGTCGGAACTTTTGGAAACTTAGGGGGGGGTATGCCGGAACTTTTGGGGGCTCAGGGGGGATATGCCGGAACTTTTGAGGACTTACGGGGGGGGCATGCCGGAACTTTTGACGACTTAGGGGGGGGGGTGCCGGAACTTTTGGGGGCTCAGGGGGGGGTATGCCGGAACTTTTGGAGGCTCAGGGGGGGATATGCCGGAACTTTTGAGGACTTAGGGGGGGGTATGCCGGAACTTTTGAGGACTTAGGGGGGGGTATGCCGGAACTTTTGGGGGCTCAGGGGGGGGTATGCCGGAACTTTTGGGGGCTTAGGGGGGGGTATGCCGGAACTTTTGGGGGCTCAAGGGGGGGTATGCCAGAACTTTTGGGGGCTCAGGGGGGGGTATGCCGGAACTTTTGGGGACTTAGGGGGGGGTATGCCGGAACTTTTGAGGGCTCAGGCGGGGGTATGCCGGAACTTTTGAGGACTTAGGGGGGGGTATGCCGGAACTTTTGAGGACTTAGGGGGGGGTATGCCGGAACTTTTGAGGACTTAGGGGGGGGTATGCCGGAACTTTTGGGGGCTCAGGGGGGGCTATGCCGGAAGTTTTGGGGGCTTAGGGGGGGTATGCCGGAACTTTTGGGGGCTCAGGGGGGTATGCCGGAACTTTTGGGGGCTCCAAGGGGGGTATGCCGGAACTTTTGAGGACTTAGGGGGGGTATGCCGGAACTTTTGTGGGCTCAGGGGGGGGTATGCCGGAACTTTTGGGGGCTCAGGGGGGGTATGCCGGAACTTTTGAGGACTTATGGGGGGGTATGCCGGAACTTTTGGGGGCTCAGGGGGGGGTATGCCGGAACTTTTGGGGGCTCAGGGGGGGTATGCCGGAACTTTTGGGGGCTTAGGGGGGGGTATGCCGGAACTTTTGGGGGCTCAAGGGGGGGGTATGCCAGAACTTTTGGGGGCTCAGGGGGGGGTATGCCGGAACTTTTGAGGACTTAGGTGGGGGTATGCCGGAACTTTTGGGGGCTCAGGGGGGGGTATGCCGGAACTTGTGGGGGCTCAAGGGGGGGGTATGCCGGAACTTTTGAGGACTTAGGGGGGGGTATGCCGGAACTTTTGGGGGCTCAGGGGGGGGTATGCCGGAACTTTTGAGGACTTAGGGGGGGGTATGCCGGAACTTTTGGCGGCTCAGGGGGGGGTATGCCGGAACTTTTGAGGACTTAGGGGGGGGTATGCCGGAACTTTTGAGGACTTAGGTAGGGGTATGCCGGAACTTTTGAGGACTTAGGGGGGGGTATGCCGGAACTTTTGGGGGCTCAGGGGGGGCTATGCCCGAACTTTTGGGGGCTTAGGGGGGGTATGCCGGAACTTTTGGGGGCTCAGGGGGGGGGTATGCCGGAACTTTTTTGGGGGCTCAGGGGGGGGTATGCCGGAACTTTTGGGGACTTAGGGGGGGGTATGCCGGAACTTTTGGGGGCTTAGGGGGGGGTATGCCGGAACTTTTGGGGGCTCAGGGGGGGGTATGCCGGATCTTTTGGGGGCTCGGGGGGGGGTATGCCGGAACTTTTGGGGGCTCAGGGGGGGGGGTATGCCGGAGGTTTTGAGGACTTAGGGGGGGGTATGCCGGAACTTTTGGGGGCTCATGGGGGGGTATGCCGGAAATTTTGGGGGCTCAGGGGGGGGTATGCCGGAACTCTTGGGGGCTCAGGGGGGGGTATGCCGGAACTTTTGGGGGCTCAGGGGGGGGTATGCCGGAACTTTTGGGGGCTCAGGGGGGGGTATGCCGGAACTTTTGAGGACTTAGGGGGGGGTATGCCGGAACTTTTGGGGGCTCAGGGGGGGGTATGCCGGAACTTTTGGGGGCTCAGGGGGGGGTATGCCGGAACTTTTGAGGACTTAGGGGGGGGTATGCCGGAACTTTTGGGGGCTCAGGGGGGGGTATGCCGGAACTTTTGGGGGCTCAGGGGGGGGGATGCCGGAACTTTTGGGGACTTAGGGGGGGACATGCCGGAACTTTTGGGGACTTAGGGGGGGTTTGCCGGAACTTTTGGGGGCTCAGGGGGGGGTATGTCGGAACTTTTGGAAACTTAGGGGGGGGTATGCCGGAACTTTTGGGGGCTCAGGGGGGATATGCCGGAACTTTTGAGGACTTACGGGGGGGCATGCCGGAACTTTTGACGACTTAGGGGGGGGGGTGCCGGAACTTTTGGGGGCTCAGGGGGGGGTATGCCGGAACTTTTGGAGGCTCAGGGGGGGATATGCCGGAACTTTTGAGGACTTAGGGGGGGGTATGCCGGAACTTTTGAGGACTTAGGGGGGGGTATGCCGGAACTTTTGGGGGCTCAGGGGGGGGTATGCCGGAACTTTTGGGGGCTTAGGGGGGGGTATGCCGGAACTTTTGGGGGCTCAAGGGGGGGGTATGCCAGAACTTTTGGGGGCTCAGGGGGGGGTATGCCGGAACTTTTGGGGACTTAGGGGGGGGTATGCCGGAACTTTTGAGGGCTCAGGCGGGGGTATGCCGGAACTTTTGAGGACTTAGGGGGGGGTATGCCGGAACTTTTGAGGACTTAGGGGGGGGTATGCCGGAACTTTTGAGGACTTAGGGGGGGGTATGCCGGAACTTTTGGGGGCTCAGGGGGGGCTATGCCGGAAGTTTTGGGGGCTTAGGGGGGGTATGCCGGAACTTTTGGGGGCTCAGGGGGGTATGCCGGAACTTTTGGGGGCTCCAAGGGGGGTATGCCGGAACTTTTGAGGACTTAGGGGGGGGTATGCCGGAACTTTTGTGGGCTCAGGGGGGGGTATGCCGGAACTTTTGGGGGCTCAGGGGGGGGTATGCCGGAACTTTTGAGGACTTATGGGGGGGTATGCCGGAACTTTTGGGGGCTCAGGGGGGGGTATGCCGGAACTTTTGGGGGCTCAGGGGGGGGTATGCCGGAACTTTTGGGGGCTTAGGGGGGGGTATGCCGGAACTTTTGGGGGCTCAAGGGGGGGGTATGCCAGAACTTTTGGGGGCTCAGGGGGGGGTATGCCGGAACTTTTGGGGACTTAGGGGGGGGTATGCCGGAACTTTTGAGGGCTCAGGCGGGGGTATGCCGGAACTTTTGAGGACTTAGGGGGGGGTATGCCGGAACTTTTGAGGACTTAGGGTGGGGTATGCCGGAACTTTTGAGGACTTAGGGGGGGGTATGCCGGAACTTTTGGGGGCTCAGGGGGGGCTATGCCGGAAGTTTTGATGGCTTAGAGGGGGTATGCCGGAACTTTTGGGGGCTCAGGGGGGGTATGCCGGAACTTTTGGGGGCTCAGGGGGGGGGTATGCCGGAACTTTTGGGGACTTAGGGGGGGGTATGCCGGAACTTTTGGGGGCTTAGGGGGGGGTATGCCGGAACTTTTGGGGGCTCACGGGGGGGTATGCCGGAACTTTTGAGGACTTGGGGGGGGGTATGCCGGAACTTTTGGGGACTTAGGGGGGGGTATGCCGGAACTTTTGGGGGCTCAGGGGGGGGTATGCCGGAACTTTTGGGGGCTCATGGGGGGGTATGCCGGAACTTTTGGGGGCTCAGGGGGGGGTATGCCGGAACTTTTGAGGACTTAGGGGGGGGTATGCCGGAACTTTTGAGGACTTAGGGGGGGGTATGCCGGAACTTTTGGGGGCTCAGGGGGGGGGTATGCCAGAACTTTTGGGGGCTTAGGGGGGGTATGCCAGAACTTTTGGGGGCTCAGGGGGGGGTATGCCGGAACTTTTGGGGACTTAGGGGGGGGTATGCCGGAACTTTTGAGGGCTCAGGGGGGGGTATGCCGGAACCTTTGAGGACTTAGGGGGGGGTATGCCGGAACTTTTGAGTACTTAGGTGGGGGTATGCCGGAACTTTTGGGGGCTCAGGGGGGGCTATGCCGGAACTTTTCGGGGCTTAGGGGGGGTATGCCGGAACTTTTGGGGGCTCAGGGGGGGTATGCCGGAATTTTTGGGGGCTCAGGGGGGGGTATGCTGGAACTTTTGGGGACTTAGGGGGGGGTATGCCGGAACTTTTGGGGGCTCAGGGGGGGGTATGCCGGTACTTTTGGGGGCTCAGGGGGGGTATGCCGGAACTTTTGAGGACTTAGGGGGGGTATGTCGGAACTTTGAGGGCTCAAGGGGGGTATGCCGGAACTTTTGGGGGCTCATGGGAAGGTATGCCCGGAACTTTTCGGGGCTTAGG
The DNA here is from genome assembly GCA_964036045.1 of Eutreptiella sp. 'Long Island Sound 2002'. Classification (NCBI taxonomy): domain Eukaryota; phylum Euglenozoa; class Euglenophyceae; order Eutreptiales; family Eutreptiaceae; genus Eutreptiella; species Eutreptiella sp. 'Long Island Sound 2002'. The sequence continues at coordinate 67,419 of CAXIWF010001032.1, read as the reverse complement.
GGGGGTATGCCGGAACTTTTGGGGGCTCAGGGGGGGTATGCCGGAATTTTTGGGGGCTCAGGGGGGGGTATGCCGGAACTTTTGGGGGCTTAGGGGGGGGTATGCCGGAACTTTTGGGGGTTCAGGGGGGGTATGCCGGTACTTTTGGGGGGCTCAGGGGGGGGTATGCCGGAACTTTTGAGGACTTAGGGGGGGTATGTCGGAACTTTTGAGGGCTCAAGGGGGGGTATGCCGGATCTTTTGGGGGCTCATGGGGGGGTATGCCGGAACTTTTGGGGGCTCAGGGGGGGGTATGCCGGAACTTTTGGGGGCTCAGGGGGGGGTAATGCCAGAACTTTTGGGGGCTCAGGGGGGGGTATGCCGGAACTTTTGAGGACTTAGGGGGGGGTATGCCGGAACTTTTGGGGGCTCAGGGGGGGGTATGCCGGAACTTGTGGGGGCTCAAGGGGGGGGTATGCCGGAACTTTTGAGGACTTAGGAAGGGGTATGCCGGAACTTTTGGGGGCTCAGGGGGGGTATGCCCAGAACTTTTGAGGACTTAGGGGGGGGTATGCCGGAACTTTTGGCGGCTCAGGGGGGGGTATGCCGGAACTTTTGAGGACTTAGGGGGGGGTATGCCGGAACTTTTGGGGGCTCAGGGGGGGGCTATGCCGGAAGTTTTGGGGCTTAGGGGGGTATGCCGGAACTTTTGGGGGCTCAGGGGGGGTATGCCGGAACTTTTGGGGGCTCCAAGGGGGGTATGCCGGAACTTTTGAGGACTTAGGGGGGGGTATGCCGGAACTTTTGTGGGCTCAGGGGGGGGTATGCCGGAACTTTTGGGGGCTCAGGGGGGGGTATGCCGGAACTTTTGAGGACTTATGGGGGGTATGCCGGAACTTTTGGGGGCTCAGGGGGGGGTATGCCGGAACTTTTGGGGCTCAGGGGGGGTATGCCGGAACTTTTGGGGCTTAGGGGGGGTATGCCGGAACTTTTGGGGGCTCAAGGGGGGGGGTATGCCAGAATTTTTGGGGCTCAGGGGGGGGTATGCCGGAACTTTTGGGGACTTAGGGGGGGGTATGCCGGAACTTTTGAGGGCTCAGGCGGGGTATGCCGGAACTTTTGAGGACTTAGGGGGGGGTATGCCGGAACTTTTGAGGACTTAGGGGGGGGTATGCCGGAACTTTTGAGGACTTAGGGGGGGTATGCCGGAACTTTTGGGGCTCAGGGGGGGCTATGCCGGAAGTTTTGGGGGCTTAGAGGGGGTATGCCGGAACTTTTGGGGGCTCAGGGGGGGTATGCCGGAACTTTTGGGGGCTCAGGGGGGGGTATGCCGGAACTTTTGGGGACTTAGGGGGGGGTATGCCGGAACTTTTGGGGGCTTAGGGGGGGGTATGCCGGAACTTTTGGGGGCTCACGGGGGGGTATGCCGGAACTTTTGGGGGCTCAGGGGGGGGTATGCCGGAACTTTTGGGGGCTCAGGGGGGGTATGCCGGAACTTTTGAGGACTTGGGGGGGGGTATGCCGGAACTTTTGGGGACTTAGGGGGGGGTATGCCGGAACTTTTGGGGGCTCAGGGGGGGTATGCCGGAACTTTTGGGGGCTCATGGGGGGGTATGCCGGAACTTTTGGGGGCTCAGGGGGGGTATGCCGGAACTTTTGAGGACTTAGGGGGGGGTATGCCGGAACTTTTGAGGACTTAGGGGGGGGTAAGCCGGAACTTTTGGGGGCTCAGGGGGGGGGTATGCCAGAACTTTTGGGGCTTAGGGGGGTATGCCAGAACTTTGGGGCTCAGGGGGGGGTATGCCGGAACTTTTGGGGACTTAGGGGGGGGTATGCCGGAACTTTTGAGGGCTCAGGGGGGGGTATGCCGGAACCTTTGAGGACTTAGGGGGGGGTATGCCGGAACTTTTGAGTACTTAGGTGGGGGTATGCCGGAACTTTTGGGGGCTCAGGGGGGCTATGCCGGAACTTTTCGGGGCTTAGGGGGGGTATGCCGGAACTTTTGGGGGCTCAGGGGGGGTATGCCGGAATTTTTGGGGGCTCAGGGGGGGGTATGCTGGAACTTTTGGGGACTTAGGGGGGGTATGCCGGAACTTTTGGGGGCTCAGGGGGGGGTATGCCGGTACTTTTGGGGGCTCGGGGGGGGGTATGCCGGAAATTTTGAGACTTAGGGGGGGGTATGTCGGAACTTTTGAGGGCTCAAGGGGGGGTATGCCGGAACTTTTGGGGCTCATGGGAAGGTATGCCGGAACTTTTCGGGGCTTAGGGGGGGTATGCCGGAACTTTTGGGGGCTCAGGGGGGGGTATGCCGGAATTTTTGGGGGCTCAGGGGGGGGTATGCCGGAACTTTTGGGGGCTTAGGGGGGGGTATGCCGGAACTTTTGGGGGTTCAGGGGGGGGTATGCCGGTACTTTTGGGGGCTCAGGGGGGGGTATGCCGGAACTTTTGAGGACTTAGGGGGGGGTATGTCGGAACTTTTGAGGGCTCAAGGGGGGGTATGCCGGATCTTTTGGGGGCTCATGGGGGGGTATGCCGGAACTTTTGGGGGCTCAGGGGGGGGTATGCCGGAACTTTTGGGGGCTCAGGGGGGGGTATGCCAGAACTTTTGGGGGCTCAGGGGGGGGTATGCCGGAACTTTTGAGGACTTAGGGGGGGGTATGCCGGAACTTTTGGGGGCTCAGGGGGGGGTATGCCGGAACTTGTGGGGGCTCAAGGGGGGGGTATGCCGGAACTTTTGAGGACTTAGGAAGGGGTATGCCGGAACTTTTGGGGGCTCAGGGGGGGTATGCCGGAACTTTTGGGGGCTCAGGGGGGGGTATGCCGGAACTTTTGGGGACTTAGGGGGGGGTATGCCGGAACTTTTGGGGGCTTAGGGGGGGGTATGCCGGAACTTTTGAGGACTTAGGGGGGGGTATGCCGGAACTTTTGGGGGCTTAGGGGGGGTATGCCGGAACTTTTGGGGGCTCAGGGGGGGCTATGCCGGAAGTTTTGGGGGCTTAGGGGGGGTATGCCGGAACTTTTGGGGGCTCAGGGGGGGTATGCCGGAACTTTTGGGGGCTCAGGGGGGGGTATGCCGGAACTTTTGGGGACTTAGGGGGGGGTATGCCGGAACTTTTGGGGGCTTAGGGGGGGGTATGCCGGAAGTTTTGGGGGCTCACGGGGGGGTATGCCGGAACTTTTGGGGGCTCAGGGGGGGGTATGCCGGAACTTTTGGGGGCTCAAGGGGGGGTATGCCGGAACTTTTGAGGACTTAGGGGGGGGTATGCCGGAACTTTTGGGGACTTAGGGGGGGGTATGCCGGAACTTTTGGGGGCTCAGGGGGGGGTATGCCGGAACTTTTGGGGGCTCATGGGGGGGTATGCCGGAACTTTTGGGGGCTCAGGGGGGGGTATGCCGGAACTTTTGAGGACTTAGGGGGGGGGTATGCCGGAACTTTTGAGGACTTAGGGGGGGGTATGCCGGAACTTTTGGGGGCTCAGGGGGGGGGTATGCCAGAACTTTTGGGGGCTTAGGGGGGGTATGCCAGAACTTTTGGGGGCTCAGGGGGGGTATGCCGGAACTTTTGGGGACTTAGGGGGGGATATGCCGGAACTTTTGAGGGCTCAGGGGGGGGTATGCCGGAACCTTTGAGGACTTAGGGGGGGGTATGCCGGAACTTTTGAGTACTTAGGTGGGGGTATGCCGGAACTTTTGGGGGCTCATGGGAAGGTATGCCGGAACTTTTCGGGGCTTAGGGGGGGTATGCCGGAACTTTTGGGGGCTCAGGGGGGGTATGCCGGAATTTTTGGGGGCTCAGGGGGGGGTATGCCGGAACTTTTTGGGACTTAGGGGGGGTATGCCGGAACTTTTGGGGGCTCAGGGGGGGGTATGCCGGTACTTTTGGGGGCTCAGGGGGGGGTATGCCGGAACTTTTGAGGACTTAGGGGGGGGTATGTCGGAACTTTTGAGGGCTCAAGGGGGGGTATGCCGGAACTTTTGGGGGCTCATGGGAAGGTATGCCGGAACTTTTCGGGGCTTAGGGGGGGTATGCCGGAACTTTTGGGGGCTCAGGGGGGGTATGCCGGAATTTTTGGGGGCTCAGGGGGGGGTATGCCGGAACTTTTGGGGGCTTAGGGGGGGGTATGCCGGAACTTTTGGGGGTTCAGGGGGGGGTATGCCGGTACTTTTGGGGGCTCAGGGGGGGGTATGCCGGAACTTTTGAGGACTTAGGGGGGGGTATGTCGGAACTTTTGAGGGCTCAAGGGGGGGTATGCCGGAACTTTTGGGGGCTCATGGGGGGGTATGCCGGAACTTTTGGGGGCTCAGGGGGGGGTATGCCGGAACTTTTGGGGGCTCAGGGGGGGGTATGCCAGAACTTTTGGGGGCTCAGGGGGGGTATGCCGGAACTTTTGAGGACTTAGGGGGGGGTATGCCGGAACTTTTGGGGGCTCAGGGGGGGGTATGCCGGAACTTGTGGGGGCTCAAGGGGGGGGTATGCCGGAACTTTTGAGGACTTAGGAAGGGGTATGCCGGAACTTTTGGGGGCTCAGGGGGGGGTATGCCAGAACTTTTGAGGACTTAGGGGGGGGTATGCCGGAACTTTTGGCGGCTCAGGGGGGGGTATGCCGGAACTTTTGAGGACTTAGGGGGGGGTATGCCGGAACTTTTGGGGGCTTAGGGGGGGGTATGCCGGAACTTTTGAGGACTTAGGGGGGGGTATGCCGGAACTTTTGAGGACTTAGGGGGGGGTATGCCGGAACTTTTGAGGACTTAGGGGGGGGTATGCCGGAACTTTTGGGGGCTCAGGGGGGGCTATGCCGGAACTTTTGGGGGCTTAGGGGGGGTATGCCGGAACTTTTGGGGGCTCAGGGGGGGTATGCCGGAACTTTTGGGGGCTCAGGGGGAGGTATGCCGGAACTTTTGGGGACTTAGGGGGGGGTATGCCGGAACTTTTGGGGGCTTAGGGGGGGCTATGCCGGAACTTTTGGGGGCTCAAGGGGGGGTATGCCGGAACTTATGGGGGCTCAGGGGGGGGTATGCCGGAACTTTTGGGGGCTCAGGGGGGGGTATGCCGGAACTTTTGAGGACTTAGGGGGGGGTATGCCGGAACTTTTGGGGACTTAGGGGGGGTATGCCGGAACTTTTGGGGGCTCGGGGGGGGGTATGCCGGAACTTTTGGGGGCTCATGGGGGGGTATGTCGGAACTTTTGGGGGCTCAGGGGGGGGTATGCCGGAACTTTTGAGGACTTAGGGGGGGGTATGCCGGAAGTTTTGAGGACTTAGGGGGGGGTATGCCGGAATTTTTGGGGGCTCAGGGGGGGGTATGCCGGAACTTTTGGGGGCTCAGGGGGGGGGTATGCCAGAACTTTTGGGGGCTTAGGGGGGGGTATGCCGGAACTTTTGGGGGCTCAAGGGGGGGGTATGCCGGAACTTTTGGGGGCTCAGGGGGGGGTATGCCGGAACTTTTGGGGACTTAGGGGGGGGTATGCCGGAACTTTTGGGGGCTCAGGGGGGGGTATGCCGGAACTTTTGAGGGCTCAGGGGGGGGTATGCCGGAACTTTTGAGGGCTCAGGGGGGGGTATGCCGGAACTTTTGAGGACTTAGGGGGGGGTATGCCGGAACTTTTGAGGACTTAGGGGGGGGTATGCCGGAACTTTTGGGGGCTCAGGGGGGGCTATGCCGGAACTTTTGGGGGCTTAGGGGGGGTATGCCGGAACTTTTGGGGGCTCAGGGGGGGTATGCCGGAACTTTTGGGGGCTCAGGGGGGGGTATGCCGGAACTTTTGGGGACTTAGGGGGGGGTATGCCGGAACTTTTGGGGGCTTAGGGGGGGGTATGCCGGAACTTTTGGGGGCTCAGGGGGGGGTATGCCAGAACTTTTGGGGGCTCAGGGGGGGGTATGCCGGTACTTTTGGGGGCTCAGGGGGGGGTATGCCGGAACTTTTGAGGACTTAGGGGGGAGTATGCCGGAACTTTTGGGGGCTCAGAGGGGGGTATGCCGGAACTTTTGGGGGCTCAGGGGGGGGTATGCCGGAACTTTTGGGGGCTCAGGGGGGGGTATGCCAGAACTTTTGGGGGCTCAGGGGGGGGTATGCCGGAACTTTTGAGGACTTAGGGGGGGGTATGCCGGAACTTTTGGGGGCTCAGGGGGGGGTATGCCGGAACTTGTGGGGGCTCAGGGGGGGGTATGCCGGAACTTTTGAGGACTTAGGGGGGGGTATGCCGGAACTTTTGGGGGCTCAGGGGGGGGTATGCCGGAACTTTTGAGGACTTAGGGGGGGGTATGCCGGAACTTTTGGCGGCTCAGGGGGGGGTATGCCGGAACTTTTGAGGACTTAGGGGGGGGTATGCCGGAACTTTTGGGGGCTTAGGGGGGGGTATGCCGGAACTTTTGAGGACTTAGGGGGGGGTATGCCGGAACTTTTGAGGACTTAGGTAGGGGTATGCCGGAACTTTTGAGGACTTAGGGGGGGGTATGCCGGAACTTTTGGGGGCTCAGGGGGGGCTATGCCGGAACTTTTGGGGGCTTAGGGGGGGTATGCCGGAACTTTTGGGGACTTAGGGGGGGGTATGCCGGAACTTTTGAGGGCTTAGGGGGGGGGTATGCCGGAACTTTTGGGGGCTCAGGGGGGGGTATGCCGGAACTTTTGGGGGCTCAGGGGGGGTATGCCGGAACTTTTGGGGGCTCAGGGGGGGGTATGCCGGAGGTTTTGAGGACTTAGGTAGGGGTATGCCGGAACTTTTGAGGACTTAGGGGGGGGTATGCCGGAACTTTTGAGGACTTAGGTAGGGGTATGCCGGAACTTTTGAGGACTTAGGGGGGGGTATGCCGGAACTTTTGGGGGCTCAGGGGGGGCTATGCCGGAACTTTTGGGGGCTTAGGGGGGGTATGCCGGAACTTTTGGGGACTTAGGGGGGGGTATGCCGGAACTTTTGAGGGCTTAGGGGGGGGGTATGCCGGAACTTTTGGGGGCTCAGGGGGGGGTATGCCGGAACTTTTGGGGGCTCAGGGGGGGGTATGCCGGAACTTTTGGGGGCTCAGGGGGGGGTATGCCGGAACTTTTGGGGGCTCAGTGGGGGGTATGCCGGAACTTTTGGGGACTTAGGGGGGGGTATGCCGGAACTTTTGAGGGCTTAGGGGGGGGGGTATGCCGGAACTTTTGGGGGCTCTGGGGGGGGGTATGCCGGTACTTTTGGGGGCTCAGGGGGGGGTATGCCGGTACTTTTGGGGGCTCAGGGGGGGGTATGCCGGAGGTTTTGAGGACTTAGCGGGGGGTATGCCGGAACTTTTGGGGGCTCAGGGGGGGGTATGCCGGAATTTTTGGGGGCTCAGGGGGGGGTATGCCGGAACTTTTGGGGGCTCGGGGGGGGTATGCCGGAACTTTTGGGGGCTCAGTGGGGGGTAAGCCGGAACTTTTGAGGACTTAGGGGGGGGTATGCCGGAACTTTTGTGGGCTCGGGGGGGGGTATGCCGGAACTTTTGGGGGCTCAGGGGGGGGGATGCCGGAACTTTTGGGGACTTAGGGGGGGACATGCCGGAACTTTTGGGGACTTAGGGGGGGGTATGCCGGAACTTTTGGGGGCTCAGGGGGGGTATGTCGGAACTTTTGGGGACTTAGGGGGGGGTATGCCGGAACTTTTGGGGGCTCAGGGGGGGGTATGCCGGAGGTTTTGAGGACTTAGCGGGGGGTATGCCGGAACTTTTGGGGGCTCAGGGGGGGGTATGCCGGAACTTTTGGGGGCTCAGTGGGGGGTATGCCGGAACTTTTGGGGACTTAGGGGGGGGTATGCCGGAACTTTTGAGGGCTTAGGGGGGGGGTATGCCGGAACTTTTGGGGGCTCAGGGGGGGGTATGCCGGAACTTTTGGGGGCTAAGGGGGGGGTATGCCGGTACTTTTGGGGGCTCAGGGGGGGGTATGCCGGAGGTTTTGAGGACTTAGCGGGGGGTATGCCGGAACTTTTGGGGGCTCAGGGGGGGGTATGCCGGAACTTTTGGGGGCTCAGGGGGGGGTATGCCGGAACTTTTGGGGGCTCGGGGGGGGTATGCCGGAACTTTTGGGGGCTCAGTGGGGGGTAAGCCGGAACTTTTGAGGACTTAGGGGGGGGTATGCCGGAACTTTTGTGGGCTCGGGGGGGGGTATGCCGGAACTTTTGGGGGCTCAGGGGGGGGTATGCCGGAACTTTTGAGGACTTAGGGGGGGGTATGCCGGAACTTTTGGGGGCTCAGGGGGGGGTATGCCGGAACTTTTGGGGGCTCAGGGGGGGGGGATGCCGGAACTTTTGGGGACTTAGGGGGGGACATGCCGGAACTTTTGGGGACTTAGGGGGGGGTATGCCGGAACTTTTGGGGGCTCAGGGGGGGGTATGTCGGAACTTTTGGGGACTTAGGGGGGGGTATGCCGGAACTTTTGGGGGCTCAGGGGGGGGTATGCCGGAACTTTTGAGGACTTAGGGGGGGGTATGCCGGAACTTTTGAGGACTTGGGGGGGGGTATGCCGGAACTTTTGAGGACTTAGGGGGGGTATGCCGGAACTTTTGGGGGCTCAGGGGGGGCTATGCCGGAACTTTTGGGGGCTTAGGGGGGGTATGCCGGAACTTTTGGTGGCTCAGGAGGGGTATGCCGGAACTTTTGGGGGCTCAGGGGGGGGTATGCCGGAACTTTTGGGGACTTAGGGCGGGGTATGCCGGAACTTTTGGGGGCTTAGGGGGCGGTATGCCGCAACTTTTGGGGGCTCAGGGGGGGGTATGCCGGAACTTTTGGGGGCTCATGGGGGGGGGTTGCCGGAACTTTTGGGGGCTCAGGGGGGGGTATGCGGGAACTTTTGAGGACTTAGGGGGGGGTATGCCGGAACTTTTGGGGGCTTAGGGAGGGGTATGCCGGAACTTTTGGGGGCTCAGGGGGGGGTATGCCGGAACTTTTGGGGGCTCAGGGGGGGGTATGCCGGAACTTTTGGGGGCTCAGGGGGGGGGTATGCCAGAACTTTTGGGGGCTCAGGGGGGGGTATGCCGGAACTTTCCAGGACTTAGGGGGGGGTATGCCGGAACTTTTGGGGGCTCAGGGGGGGGTATGCCGGAACTTGTGGGGGCTCAAGGGGGGGGTATGCCGGAACTTTTGAGGACTTAGGGGGGGGTATGCCGGAACTTTTGGGGGCTCAGGGGGGGGTATGCCGGAACTTTTGAGGACTTAGGGGGGGGTATGCCGGAACTTTTGGCGGCTCACGGGGGGGTATGCCGGAACTTTTGGGGGCTCAGGGGGGGGTATGCCGGAACTTTTGGGGACTTAGGGGGGGGTATGCCGGAACTTTTGAGGACTTAGGGGGGGGTATGCCGGAACTTTTGGGGGCTCAGGGGGGGCTATGCCGGAACTTTTGGGGGCTTAGGGGGGGTATGCCGGAACTTTTGGGGGCTCAGGATGGGGTATGCCGGAACTTTTGGGGGCTCAGGGGGGGGTATGCCGGAATTTTTGGGGACTTAGGGGGGGGTATGCCGGAACTTTTGGGGGCTTAGGGGGGGGTATGCCGGAACTTTTGAGGACTTAGGGGGGGGTATGCCGGACCTTTTGAGGACTTAGGGGGGGGTATGCCGGAACTTTTGGGGGCTCAGGGGGGGGTATGCCGGAACTTTTGGGGGCTCAGGGGGGGGTATGCCGGAACTTTTGGGGACTTAGGGGGGGTATGCCGGAACTTTTGGGGGCTCAGGGGGGGGTATGCCGGAACTTTTGGGGACTTAGGGGGGGGTATGCCGGAACTTTTGGGGGCTTAGGGGGGGGTATGCCGGAACTTTTGAGGACTTAGGGGGGGGTATGCCGGACCTTTTGAGGACTTAGGGGGGGGTATGCCGGAACTTTTGGGGGCTCAGGGGGGGGTATGCCGGAACTTTTGAGGACTTAGGGGGGGGTATGCCGGAACTTTTGGGGGCTCAGGGGGGGGTATGCCGGAACTTTTGGGGGCTCAGGGGGGGGTATGCCGGAACTTTTGGGGACTTAGGGGGGGGTATGCCGGAACTTTTGGGGGCTCATGGGGGGGGTATGCCGGAACTTTTGAGGACTTAGGGGGGGGTATGCCGGAACTTTTGAGGACTTAGGGGGGGGGTATGCCGGAACTTTTGAGGATTTAAGGGGGGGTATGCCGGAACTTTTGGGGGCTCCGGGGGGGCTATGCCGGAACTTTTGGGGGCTTAGGGGGGGTATGCCGGAACTTGTGGGGGCTCAGGTGGGGGTATGCCGGAACTTTTGAGGACTTAGGGGGGGGTATGCCGGAACTTTTGAGGGCTCAAGGGGGGGGTATGCCGGAACTTTTGGGGACTTAGGGGGGGGTATGCCGGAACTTTTGGGGGCTTAGGGGGGGGTATGCCGGAACTTTTGGGCGCTCAGGGGGGGGTATGCCGGAACTTTTGGGGGCTCAGGGGGGGGTATGCCGGAACTTTTGAGGACTTAGGGGGGGGTATGCCGGAACTTTTGAGGACTTAGGGGGGGGTATGCCGGAACTTTTGGGGGCTCAGGGGGGGGGATGCCGGAACTTTTGGGGGCTCAGGGGGGCGGTATGCCAGAACTTTTGGGGGCTTAGGGGGGGATATGCCGGAACTTTTGGGGGCTCAAGGGGGGGGTATGCCAGAACTTTTGGGGGCTCAGGGGGGGGTATGCCGGAACTTTTGAGGGCTCAGGCGGGGGTATGCCGGAACTTTTGAGGACTTAGGGGGGGGTATGCCGGAACTTTTGAGGACTTAGGGGGGGGTATGCCGGAACTTTTGAGGACTTAGGGGGGGTATGCCGGAACTTTTGGGGGCTCAGGGGGGGCTATGCCGGAACTTTTGAGGGCTTAGGGGGGGTATGCCGGAACTTTTGGGGGCTCAGGGGGGGTATGCCGGAACTTTTGGGGGCTCAGGGGGGGTATGCCGGAACTTTTGGGGACTTAGGGGGGGGTATACCGGAACTTTTGGGGGCTTAGGGGGGGGTATGCCGGAACTTTTGGGCGCTCAGGGGGGGGAATGCCGGAACTTTTGGGGGCTCAGGGGGGGGTATGCCGGAACTTTTGGGGGCTCAGGGGGGGGGTATGCCGGAACTTTTGAGGACTTAGGGGGGGGTATGCCGGAACTTTTGGGGGCTCAGGGGGGGTATGCCGGAACTTTTGGGGGCTCAGGGGGGGGTATGCCGGAACTTTTGGGGGCTCAGGGGGGGGTATGCCAAAACTTTTGGGGGCTCAGGGGGGGGTATGCCGGAACTTTTGAGGACTTAGGGGGGGGTATGCCGGAACTTTTGGGGGCTCAGGGGGGGGTATGCCGGAACTTGTGGGGGCTCAAGGGGGGGGTATGCCGGAACTTTTGAGGACTTAGGGGGGGGTATGCCGGAACTTTTGAAGGCTATGGGGGGGGTATGCCGGAACTTTTGAGGACTTAGGGGGGGGTATGCGGGAACTTTTGGCGGCTCAGGGGGGGGTATGCCGGAACTTTTGGGGGCTCACGGGGGGGTATGCCGGAACTTTTGGGGACTTAGGGGGGGGTATGCCGGAACTTTTGAGGACTTAGGGGGGGGTATGCCGGAACTTTTGGGGGCTCAGGGGGGGCTATGCCGGAACTTTTGGGGGCTTAGGGGGGGTATGCCGGAACTTTTGGGGGCTCAGGGGGGGGTATGCCGGAACTTTTGGGGACTTAGGGGGGGGTATGCCGGAACTTTTGGGGGCTTAGGGGGGGGTATGCCGGAACTTTTGGGGGCTCATGGGGGGGGTATGCCGGAACTTTTGAGGACTTAGGGGGGGGGATGCCGGAACTTTTGAGGACTTAGGGGGGGGTATGCCGGAACTTTTGAGGATTTAGGGGGGGGTATGCCGGAACTTTTGGGGGCTCCGGGGGGGCTATGCCGGAACTTTTGGGGGCTTAGGGGGGGTATGCCGGAACTTGTGGGGGCTCAGGTGGGGGTATGCCGGAACTTTTGAGGACTTAGGGGGGGGTATGCCGGAACTTTTGAGGGCTCAAGGGGGGATATGCCGGAACTTTTGAGGACTTACGGGGGGGGTATGCCGGAACTTTTGGGGGCTTAGGGGGGGGTATGCCGGAACTTTTGGGCGCTCAGGGGGGGGTATGCCGGAACTTTTGGGGGCTCAGGGGGGGGTATGCCGGAACTTTTGGGGGCTCAGGGGGGGGTATGCCGGAACTTTTGGGGGCTCAGGGGAGGGTATGCCTTAACTTTTGGGGGCTCAGGGGGGGGTATGCCGGAACTTTTGAGGACTTAGGGGGGGGTATGCCGGAACTTTTGAGGACTTAGGGGGGGGTATGCCGGAACTTTTGGGGGCTCAGGGCGGGGTATGCCGGAACTTGTGGGGGCTCAGGGGGGGGTATGCCGGAACTTTTGAGGACTTAGGGGGGGGTATGCCGGAACTGTTGGGGGCTCAGGGGGGGGTATGCCGGAACTTTTGAGGACTTAGGGGGGGGTATGCCGGAACTTTTGGCGGCTCAGGGGGGGGTATGCCGGAACTTTTGGGGGCTCAGGGGGGGGTATGCCGGAACTTTTGGGGACATAGGGGGGGGTATGCCGGAACTTTTGGGGGCTCAGGGGGGGGTATGCCGGAACTTTTGAGGACTTAGGGGGGGGTATGCCGGAACTTTTGAGGACTTAGGGGGGGGTATGCCGGAACTTTTGGGGGCTCAGGGGGGGCTATGCCGGAACTTTTGGGGGCTTAGGGGGGGTATGCCGGAACTTTTGGGGGCTCAGGGGGGGGTATGCCGGAACTTTTGGGGACATAGGGGGGGGTATGCCGGAACTTTTGGGGGCTCAGGGGGGGGTATGCCGGAACTTTTGAGGACTTAGGGGGGGGTATGCCGGAACTTTTGAGGACTTAGGGGGGGGTATGCCGGAACTTTTGGGGGCTCAGGGGGGGCTATGCCGGAACTTTTGGGGGCTTAGGGGGGGTATGCCGGAACTTTTGGGGGCTCAGGGGGGGGTATGCCGGAACTTTTGGGGACTTAGGGGGGGGTATGCCGGAACTTTTGGGGGCTTAGGGGGGGGTATGCCGGAACTTTTGAGGACTTAGGGGGGGGTATGCCGGACCTTTTGAGGACTTAGGGGGGGGTATGCCGGAACTTTTGGGGGCTCAGGGGGGGTATGCCGGAACTTTTGAGGACTTAGGGGGGGGTATGCCGGAACTTTTGGGGGCTCAGGGGGGGGTATGCCGGAACTTTTGGGGGCTCAGGGGGGGGTATGCCGGAACTTTTGGGGACTTAGGGGGGGGTATGCCGGAACTTTTGGGGGCTCATGGGGGGGGTATGCCGGAACTTTTGAGGACTTAGGGGGGGGTATGCCGGAACTTTTGGGGACTTAGGGGGGGGTATGCCGGAACTTTTGGGGGCTTAGGGGGGGGTATGCCGGAACTTTTGAGGACTTAGGGGGGGGTATGCCGGACCTTTTGAGGACTTAGGGGGGGGTATGCCGGAACTTTTGGGGGCTCAGGGGGGGTATGCCGGAACTTTTGAGGACTTAGGGGGGGGTATGCCGGAACTTTTGGGGGCTCAGGGGGGGGTATGCCGGAACTTTTGGGGGCTCAGGGGGGGGTATGCCGGAACTTTTGGGGACTTAGGGGGGGGTATGCCGGAACTTTTGGGGGCTTAGGGGGGGGTATGCCGGAACTTTTGAGGACTTAGGGGGGGGTATGCCGGACCTTTTGAGGACTTAGGGGGGGGTATGCCGGAACTTTTGGGGGCTCAGGGGGGGTATGCCGGAACTTTTGAGGACTTAGGGGGGGGTATGCCGGAACTTTTGGGGGCTCAGGGGGGGGTATGCCGGAACTTTTGGGGGCTCAGGGGGGGGTATGCCGGAACTTTTGGGGACTTAGGGGGGGGTATGCCGGAACTTTTGGGGGCTCATGGGGGGGGTATGCCGGAACTTTTGAGGACTTAGGGGGGGGTATGCCGGAACTTTTGAGGACTTAGGGGGGGGGTATGCCGGAACTTTTGAGGATTTAGGGGGGGGTATGCCGGAACTTTTGGGGGCTCCGGGGGGGCTATGCCGGAACTTTTGGGGGCTTAGGGGGGGTATGCCGGAACTTGTGGGGGCTCAGGTGGGGGTATGCCGGAACTTTTGAGGACTTAGGGGGGGGTATGCCGGAACTTTTGAGGGCTCAAGGGGGGGGTATGCCGGAACTTTTGGGGACTTAGGGGGGGGTATGCCGGAACTTTTGGGGGCTTAGGGGGGGGTATGCCGGAACTTTTGGGCGCTCAGGGGGGGGTATGCCGGAACTTTTGGGGGCTCAGGGGGGGGTATGCCGGAACTTTTGAGGACTTAGGGGGGGGTATGCCGGAACTTTTGAGGACTTAGGGGGGGGTATGCCGGAACTTTTGGGGGCTCAGGGGGGGGATGCCGGAACTTTTGGGGGCTCAGGGGGGGGGGTATGCCAGAACTTTTGGGGGCTTAGGGGGGGGTATGCCGGAACTTTTGGGGGCTCAAGGGGGGGGTATGCCGGAACTTTTGGGGGCTCAGGGGGGGGTATGCCGGAACTTTTGAGGGCTCAGGCGGGGGTATGCCGGAACTTTTGAGGACTTAGGGGGGGGTATGCCGGAACTTTTGAGGACTTAGGGGGGGGTATGCCGGAACTTTTGAGGACTTAGGGGGGGGTATGCCGGAACTTTTGGGGGCTCAGGGGGGGCTATGCCGGAACTTTTGAGGGCTTAGGGGGGGTATGCCGGAACTTTTGGGGGCTCAGGGGGGGTATGCCGGAACTTTTGGGGGCTCAGGGGGGGTATGCCGGAACTTTTGGGGACTTAGGGGGGGGTATGCCTGAACTTTTGGGGGCTTAGGGGGGGGTATGCCGGAACCTTTGGGCGCTCAGGGGGGGGAATGCCGGAACTTTTGGGGGCTCAGGGGGGGGTATGCCGGAACTTTTGGGGGCTCAGGGGGGGGGTATGCCGGAACTTTTGAGGACTTAGGGGGGGGTATGCCGGAACTTTTGGGGGCTCAGGGGGGGTATGCCGGAACTTTTGGGGGCTCAGGGGGGGGTATGCCGGAACTTTTGGGGGCTCAGGGGGGGGTATGCCAAAACTTTTGGGGGCTCAGGGGGGGGTAGGCCGGAACTTTCGAGGACTTAGGGGGGGGTATGCCGGAACTTTTGGGGGCTCAGGGGGGGGTATGCCGGAACTTGTGGGGGCTCAAGGGGGGGGTATGCCGGAACTTTTGAGGACTTAGGGGGGGGGTATGCCGGAACTTTTGAAGGCTATGGGGGGGGTATGCCGGAACTTTTGAGGACTTAGGGGGGGGTATGCCGGAACTTTTGGCGGCTCAGGGGGGGGTATGCCGGAACTTTTGGGGGCTCACGGGGGGGTATGCCGGAACTTTTGAGGACTTGGGGGGGGGTATGCCGGAACTTTTGAGGACTTAGGGGGGGGTATGCCGGAACTTTTGGGGGCTCAGGGGGGGCTATGCCGGAACTTTTGGGGGCTTAGGGGGGGTATGCCGGAACTTTTGGGGGCTCAGGGGGGGGTATGCCGGAACTTTTGGGGACTTAGGGGGGGGTATGCCGGAACTTTTGGGGGCTTAGGGGGGGGTATGCCGGAACTTTTGGGGGCTCATGGGGGGGGTATGCCGGAACTTTTGAGGACTTAGGGGGGGGTATGCCGGAACTTTTGAGGACTTAGGGGGGGGTATGCCGGAACTTTTGAGGATTTAGGGGGGGGTATGCCGGAACTTTTGGGGGCTCCGGGGGGGCTATGCCGGAACTTTTGGGGGCTTAGGGGGGGTATGCCGGAACTTGTGGGGGCTCAGGTGGGGGTATGCCGGAACTTTTGAGGACTTAGGGGGGGGTATGCCGGAACTTTTGAGGGCTCAAGGGGGGATATGCCGGAACTTTTGAGGACTTACGGGGGGGGTATGCCGGAACTTTTGGGGGCTTAGGGGGGGGTATGCCGGAACTTTTGGGCGCTCAGGGGGGGGTATGCCGGAACTTTTGGGGGCTCAGGGGGGGGTATGCCGGAACTTTTGGGGGCTCAGGGGGGGGTATGCCGGAACTTTTGGGGGCTCAGGGGGGGGTATGCCAGAACTTTTGGGGGCTCAGGGGGGGGTATGCCGGAACTTTTGAGGACTTAGGGGGGGGTATGCCGGAACTTTTGAGGACTTAGGGGGGGGTATGCCGGAACTTTTGGGGGCTCAGGGCGGGGTATGCCGGAACTTGTGGGGGCTCAGGGGGGGGTATGCCGGAACTTTTGAGGACTTAGGGGGGGGTATGCCGGAACTGTTGGGGGCTCAGGGGGGGTATGCCGGAACTTTTGAGGACTTAGGGGGGGGTATGCCGGAACTTTTGGCGGCTCAGGGGGGGGTATGCCGGAACTTTTGGGGGCTCAGGGGGGGGTATGCCGGAACTTTTGGGGACATAGGGAGGGGTATGCCGGAACTTTTGGGGGCTCAGGGGGGGGTATGCCGGAACTTTTGAGGACTTAGGGGGGGGTATGCCGGAACTTTTGAGGACTTAGGGGGGGGTATGCCGGAACTTTTGGGGGCTCAGGGGGGGCTAGGCCGGAACTTTTGGGGGCTTAGGGGGGGTATGCCGGAACTTTTGGGGGCTCAGGGGGGGGTATGCCGGAACTTTTGGGGACATAGGGGGGGTATGCCGGAACTTTTGGGGGCTCAGGGGGGGGTATGCCGGAACTTTTGAGGACTTAGGGGGGGGTATGCCGGAACTTTTGAGGACTTAGGGGGGGGTATGCCGGAACTTTTGGGGGCTCAGGGGGGGCTATGCCGGAACTTTTGGGGGCTTAGGGGGGGTATGCCGGAACTTTTGGGGGCTCAGGGGGGGGTATGCCGGAATTTTTGGGGACTTAGGGGGGGGTATGCCGGAGCTTTTGGGGGCTTAGGGGGGGGTATGCCGGAACTTTTGGGGGCTTAGGGGGGGGTATGCTGGAACTTTTGAGGACTTAGGGGGGGGTATGCCGGAACTTTTGGGGGCTCAGGGGGGGCTATGCCGGAACTTTTGGGGGCTTAGGGGGGGGGTATGCCGGAACTTTTGGGGGCTCAGGGGGGGGTATGCCGGAACTTTATTGGGGGCTCAGGGGGGGGTATGCCGGAACTTTTGGGGGCTCAGGGGGGGGTATGCCGGAGCTTTTGGGGGCTTAGGGGGGGGTATGCTGGAACTTTTGAGGACTTAGGGGGGGGTATGCCGGAACTTTTGGGGGCTCAGGGGGGGCTATGCCGGAACTTTTGGGGGCTTAGGGGGGGGGTATGCCGGAACTTTTGGGGGCTCAGGGGGGGGTATGCCGGAACTTTATTGGGGGCTCAGGGGGGGGTATGCCGGAACTTTTGGGGGCTCAGGGGGGGGTACGCCGGAACTTTTGGGGGCTTAGGGGGGGGTATGCCGGAACATTTGTGGGCTCAGGGGGGGGTATGCCGGAACTTTTGGGGGCTTAGGGGGGGGTATGCCGGAACTTTTGGGGGCTCAGGGGGGGGTATGCCGGAACTTTTGGGGGCTCAGGGGGGGGTATGCCGGAACTTTTGGGGGCTCAGGGGGGGGTATGCCGGAACTTTTGGGGGCTCAGGGGGGGGTATGCCGGAACTTTTGGGGGCTCAGGGGGGGGTATGCCGGAACTCTTGGGGACTTAGGGGGGGGTATGCCGGAACTTTTGGGGAGTTAGGGGGGGGTATGCCGGAACTTTTGGGGGCTTAGGGGGGGGTATGCCGGAACTTTTGCGGGCTCAGGGGGGGGTATGCCGGAACTTTTGGGGGCTCAGGGGGGGGTATGCCGGAACTCTTGGGGACTTAGGGGGGGTATGCCGGAACTTTTGGGGACTTAGGGGGGGGTATGCCGGAACTTTTGGGGGCTTAGGGGGGGGTATGCCGGAACTTTTGGGGGCTCAGGGGGGGGTATGCCGGAACTTTTGGGGGCTCAGGGGGGGGTATGCCGGAACTTTTGGGGGCTTAGGGGGGGGTATGCCGGAACTTTTGGGGGCTCAAGGGGGGGTATGCCGGAACTTTTGGGGGCTCAGGGGGGGGTATGCCGGAACTTTTGAGGACTTAGGTGGGGGTATGCCGGAACTTTTGGGGGCTCAGGGGGGGGAATGCCGGAACTTTTTAGGGGGCTCAGGGGGGGGTATGCCGGAACTTTTGGGGGCTCAGGGGGGGGTATGCCGGAACTTTTGGGGGCTTAGGGGGGGGTATGCCGGAACTTTTGGGGGCTCAGGGGGGGTATGCCGGAACTTTTGGGGGCTCAGGGGGGGGTATGCCGGAACTTTTGGGGGCTCAGGGGGGGGTATGCCGGAACTTTTGGGGGCTCAGGGGGGGGTATGCTGGAACTTTTGGGGGCTCAGGGGGGGGTATGCCAGAACTTTTGGGGGCTCAGGGGGGGGTATGCCGGAACTTTTGAGGACTTAGGGGGGGGTATGCCGGAACTTTTGAGGACTTAGGGGGGGGTATGCCGGAACTTTTGGGGGCTCAGGGGGGGGTATGCCGGAACTTGTGGGGGCTCAGGGGGGGGTATGCCGGAACTTTTGAGGACTTAGGGGGGGGTATGCCGGAACTTTTGGGGGCTCAGGGGGGGTATGCCGGAACTTTTTAGCACTTCGGGGGGGGTATGCCGGAACTTTTGGCGGCTCAGGGGGGGGTATGCCGGAACTTTTGGGGGCTGAGGGGGGGGTATGCCGGAACTTTTGGGGACATAGGGGGGGGTATGCCGGAACTTTTGAGGACTTAGGGGGGGGTATGCCGGAACTTTTGAGGACTTAGGGGGGGGTATGCCGGAACTTTTGAGGACTTAGGGGGGGGTATGCCGGAACTTTTGGGGGCTCAGGGGGGGCTATGCCGGAACTTTTGGGGGCTTAGGGGGGGTATGCCGGAACTTTTGGGGGCTCAGGGGGGGGTATGCCGGAACTTTTGGGGGCTCAAGGGGGGGGTATGCCGGAACTTTTGGGGACTTAGGGGGGGGTATGCCGGAGCTTTTGGGGGCTTAGGGGGGGGTATGCCGGAACTTTTGAGGACTTAGGGGGGGGTATGCTGGAACTTTTGAGGACTTAGGGGGGGGTATGCCGGAACTTTTGGGGGCTCAGGGGGGGCTATGCCGGAACTTTTGGGGGCTTAGGGGGGGTATGCCGGAACTTTTGGGGGCTCAGGGGGGGGTATGCCGGAACTTTTTTGGGGGCTCAGGGGGGGGTATGCCGGAACTTTTGGGGGCTCAGGGGGGGGTATGCCGGAACTTTTGGGGGCTTAGGGGGGGGTATGCCGGAACTTTTGTGGGCTCAGGGGGGGGTATGCCGGAACTTTTGGGGGCTCAGGGGGGGGGTATGCCGGAACTTTTGGGGGCTCAGGGGGGGGGATGCCGGAACTTTTGAGGACTTAGGGGGGGGTATGCCGGAACTTTTGGGGGCTCAGGGGGGGGTATGCGGGAACTTTTGGGGGCTCAGGGGGGGGTATGCCGGAACTCTTGGGGACTTAGGGGGGGGTATGCCGGAACTTTTGGGGGCTTAGGGGGGGGTATGCCGGAACTTTTGGGGGCTCAGGGGGGGGTATGCCGGAACTTTTGGGGGCTCAGGGGGGGGTATGCCGGAACTTTTGGGGGCTCAGGGGGGGGTATGCCGGAACTTTTGGGGGCTCAGGGGGGGGTATGCCGGAACTTTTGGGGGCTCAGGGGGGGGTATGCCGGAACTCTTGGGGACTTAGGGGGGGGTATGCCGGAACTTTTGGGGACTTAGGGGGGGGTATGCCGGAACTTTTGGGGGCTTAGGGGGGGGTATGCCGGAACTTTTGCGGGCTCAGGGGGGGGTATGCCGGAACTTTTGGGGGCTCAGGGGGGGGTATGCCGGAAGTTTTGGGGGCTCAGGGGGGGGTATGCCGGAACTTTTGAGGACTTAGGGGGGGGTATGCCGGAACTTTTGGGGGCTTAGGGGGGGGTATGCCGGAACTTTTGGGGGCTCAGGGGGGGGTATGCCGGAACTTTTGGGGCTCAGGGGGGGTATGCGGGAACTTTTGGGGGCTTAGGGGGGGGTATGCCGGAACTTTTGGGGGCTCAGGGGGGGTATGCCGGAACTTTTGGGGGCTCAGGGGGGGGTATGCCGGAACTTTTGGGGGCTCAGGGGGGGCTATGCCGGAACTTTTGAGGACTTAGGGGGGGGTATGCCGGAACTTTTGGGGGCTCAGGGGGGGGTATGCCGGAACTTTTGGGGGCTCAGGGGGGGGTATGCCGGAACTCTTGGGGACTTAGGGGGGGGTATGCCGGAACTTTTGGGGGCTTAGGGGGGGGTATGCCGGAACTTTTGGGGGCTCAGGGGGGGGTATGCCGGAACTTTTGGGGGCTCAGGGGGGGGTATGCCGGAACTTTTGGGGGCTCAGGGGGGGGTTATGCCGGAACTTTTGGGGGCTCAGGGGGGGGTATGCCGGAACTTTTGGGGGCTCAGGGGGGGGTATGCCGGAACTTTTGGGGGCTCAGGGGGGGGTATGCCGGAACTTTTGGGGGCTCAGGGGGGGGTATGCCGGAACTCTTGGGGACTTAGGGGGGGGTATGCCGGAACTTTTGGAGGCTCAGGGGGGGGTATGCCGGAACTTTTGGGGGCTTAGGGGGGGGTATGCCGGAACTTTTGGGGGCTCAGGGGGGGGTATGCCGGAACTTTTGGGGGCTCAGGGGGGGGTATGCCGGAACTTTTGGGGGCTTAGGGGGGGGTATGCCGGAACTTTTGGGGGCTCAGGGGGGGTATGCCGGAACTTTTGGGGGCTCAGGGTGGGGGATGCCGGAACTTTTGGGGGCTCAGGGGGGGGGATGCCGGAACTTGAGAGGACTTAGGGGGGGGTATGCCGGAACTTTTGGGGGCTCAGGGGGGGGTATGCCGGAACTTTTGGGGGCTCAGGGGGGGGTATGCCGGAACTCTTGGGGACTTAGGGGGGGGTATGCCGGAACTTTTGGAGGCTCAGGGGGGGGTATGCCGGAACTTTTGGGGGCTTAGGGGGGGGTATGCCGGAACTTTTGGGGGCTCAGGGGGGGGTATGCCGGAACTTTTGGGGGCTCAGGGGGGGGTATGCCGGAACTTTTGGGGGCTTAGGGGGGGGTATGCCGGAACTTTTGGGGGCTCAGGGGGGGGTATGCCGGAACTTTTGGGGGCTCAGGGGGGGGTATGCCGGAACTTTTGGGGGCTCAGGGGGGGGTATGCCGGAACTCTTGGGGACTTAGGGGGGGGTATGCCGGAACTTTTGGAGGCTCAGGGGGGGGTATGCCGGAACTTTTGGGGGCTTAGGGGGGGTATGCCGGAACTTTTGGGGGCTCAGGGGGGGGTATGCCGGAACTTTTGGGGGCTCAGGGGGGGGTATGCCGGAACTTTTGGGGGCTTAGGGGGGGGTATGCCGGAACTTTTGGGGGCTCAGGGGGGGTATGCCGGAACTTTTGGGGGCTCAGGGTGGGGGATGCCGGAACTTTTGGGGGCTCAGGGGGGGGGGATGCCGGAACTTGAGAGGACTTAGGGGGGGGTATGCCGGAACTTTTGGGGGCTCAGGGGGGGGTATGCCGGAACTTTTGGGGGCTCAGGGGGGGGTATGCCGGAACTCTTGGGGACTTAGGGGGGGGTATGCCGGAACTTTTGGGGGCTTAGGGGGGGGTATGCCGGAACTTTTGGGGGCTCAGGGGGGGGTATGCCGGAACTTTTGGGGGCTCAGGGGGGGGTATGCCGGAACTTTTGAGGACTTAGGGGGGGGTATGCCGGAACTTTTGGGGGCTCAGGGGGGGGTATGCCGGAACTCTTGAGGACTTAGGGGGGGGTATGCCGGAACTTTTGGGGGCTTAGGGGGGGGTATGCCGGAACTTTTGGGGGCTCAGGGGGGGGTATGCCGGAACTTTTGGGGGCTCAGGGGGGGGTATGCCGGAACTTTTGAGGACTTAGGGGGGGGTATGCCGGAACTTTTGAGGACTTAGGGGGGGGTATGCCAGAACTTTTGAGGACTTAGGAGGGGGTATGCCGGAACTTTTGAGGACTTAGGGGGGTATGCCGGAACTTTTGAGGACTTAGGGGGGGTATGGCGGAACTTTTGGGGGCTCAGGGGGGGCTATGCCGGAACTTTTGGGGGCTTAGGGGGGGTATGCCGGAACTTTTGGGGGCTCAGGGGGGGGTATGCCGGAACTTTTGGAGGCTCAGGGGGGGGTATGCCGGAACTTTTGGGGACTTAGGGGGGGTATGCCGGAGCTTTCGGGGGCTTAGGGGGGGTATGCCGGAACTTTTGAGGACTTAGGGGGGGGTATGCTGGAACTTTTGAGGACTTAGGGGGGGGTATGCCGGAACTTTTGGGGGCTCAGGGGGGGCTATGCCGGAACTTTTGGGGCTTAGGGGGGGTATGCCGGAACTTTTGGGGGCTCAGGGGGGGTATGCCGGAACTTTTTTGGGGGCTCAGGGGGGGGTATGCCGGAACTTTTGGGGGCTCAGGGGGGGGTATACTGGAACTTTTGGGGGCTTAGGGGGGGGTATGCCGGAACTTTTGTGGGCTCAGGGGGGGTATGCCGGAACTTTTGGGGGCTCAGGGGGGGGTATGCCGGAACTTTTGGGGGCTCAGGGGGGGGGATGCCGGAACTTTTGAGGACTTAGGGGGGGGTATGCCGGATCTTTTGGGGGCTCAGGGGGGGGTATGCCGGAACTCTTGGGGACTTAGGGGGGGGTATGCCGGAACTTTTGGGGGCTTAGGGGGGGTATGCCGGAACTTTTGGGGGCTCAGGGGGGGGTATGCCGGAACTTTTGGGGGCTCAGGGGGGGGTATGCCGGAACTTTTGGGGCCTCAGGGGGGGTATGCCCGGAACTTTTGGGGGCTCAGGGGGGGGTATGCCGGAACTTTTGGGGGCTCAGGGGGGGTATGCCGGAACTCTTGGGGACTTAGGGGGGGGTATGCCGGAACTTTTGGGGACTTAGGGGGGGGTATGCCGGAACTTTTGGGGGCTTAGGGGGGGGGGTATGCCGGAACTTTTGGGGGCTCAAGGGGGGGTATGCCGGAACTTTTGGGGGCTCAGGGGGGGGTATGCCGGAACTTTTGGGGGCTCAGGAGGGGGTATGCCGGATCTTTTGAAGGCTCAGGGGGGGGTATGCCGGAACTTTTGGGGGCTCAGGGGGGGTATGCCGGAACTTTTGGGGGCTCAGGGCGGGGTATGCCGGAACTTTTGGGGGCTTAGGGGGGGGTATGCCGGAACTTTTGGGGGCTCAGGGGGGGGTATGCCGGAACTTTTGGGGCTCAGGGGGGGTATGCCGGAACTTTTGGGGCTTAGGGGGGGGTATGCCGGAACTTTTGGGGGCTCAGGGGGGGTATGCCGGAACTTTTGGGGGCTCAGGGGGGGTATGCCGGAACTTTTGGGGGCTCAGGGGGGGGGGATGCCGGAACTTTTGAGGACTTAGGGGGGGGTATGCCGGAACTTTTGGGGGCTCAGGGGGGGGTATGCCGGAACTTTTGGGGGCTCAGGGGGGGGTATGCCGGAACTCTTGGGGACTTAGGGGGGGGTATGCCGGAACTTTTGGGGGCTTAGGGGGGGGTATGCCGGAACTTTTGGGGGCTCAGGGGGGGGTATGCCGGAACTTTTGGGGGCTCAGGGGGGGGGTATGCCGGAACTTTTGAGGACTTCGGGGAGGGTATGCCGGAACTTTTGAGGACTTAGGGGGGGGTATGCCGGAACTTTTGAGGACTTAGGGGGGGGTATGCCGGAACTTTTGGGGGCTCAGGGGGGGCTATGCCGGAACTTTTGCAGGCTTAGGGGGGGTATGCCGGAACTTTTGGGGGCTCAGGGGGGGGTATGCCGGAACTTTTGGGGGCTCAGGGGGGGGTATGCCGGAACTTTTGGGGACTTAGGGGGGGGTATGCCGGAGCTTTTGGGGGCTTAGGGGGGGGTATGCCGGAACTTTTGAGGACTTAGGGGGGGGTATGCTGGAACTTTTGAGGACTTAGGGGGGGGTATGCCGGAACTTTTGGGGGCTCAGGGGGGGCTATGCCGGAACTTTTGGGGGCTTAGGGGGGGTATGCCGGAACTTTTGGGGGCTCAGGGGGGGTATGCCGGAACTTTTTTGGGGGCTCAGGGGGGGGTATGCCGGAACTTTTGGGGGCTCGGGGGGGGGTATGCCGGAACTTTTGGGGGCTTAGGGGGGGGTATGCCGGAACTTTTGTGGGCTCAGGGGGGGGTATGCCGGAACTTTTGGGGGCTCAGGGGGGGGTATGCCGGAACTTTTGGGGGCTCAGGGGGGGGGATGCCGGAACTTTTGAGGACTTAGGGGGGGGTATGCCGGAACTTTTGGGGGCTTAGGGGGGGGTATGCCGGAACTTTTGGGGGCTCAGGGGGGGGGGATGCCGGAACTTTTGGGGGCTCAGGGGGGGGTATGCCGGAACTTTTGGGGGCTCAGGGGGGGGTATGCCGGAACTTTTGGGGGCTTAGGGGGGGGTATGCCGGAACTCTTGGGGACTTAGGGGGGGGTATGCCGGAACTTTTGGGGACTTAGGGGGGGGTATGCCGGAACTTTTGGGGGCTTAGGGGGGGGGTATGCCGGAACCTTTGGGGGCTCAAGGGGGGGTATGCCGGAACTTTTGGGGGCTCAGGGGGGGGTATGCCGGAACTTTTGGGGGCTCAGGGGGGGGTATGCCGGAACTTTTGGGGGCTCAGGGGGGGGTATGCCGGAACTCTTGGGGACTTAGGGGGGGGTATGCCGGAACTTTTGGGGGCTTAGGGGGGGGTATGCCGGAACTTTTGGGGGCTCAGGGGGGGGTATGCCGGAACTCTTGGGGACTTAGGGGGGGGTATGCCGGAACTTTTGGGGGCTTAGGGGGGGGTATGCCGGAACTTTTGGGGGCTCAGGGGGGGGTATGCCGGAACTTTTGGGGGCTCAGGGGGGGGTATGCCGGAACTTTTGGGGGCTCAGGGGGGGGTATGCCGGAACTTTTGGGGGCTCAGGGGGGGGTATGCCGGAACTTTTGGGGGCTCAGGGGGGGGTATGCCGGAACTTTTGGGGGCTCAGGGGGGGGTATGCCGGAACTTTTGGAGGCTCAGGGGGGGGTATGCCGGAACTCTTGGGGACTTAGGGGGGGGAATGCCGGAACTTTTGGGGGCTTAGGGGGGGGTATGCCGGAACTTTTGGGGGCTCAGGGGGGGTATGCCGGAACTTTTGGGGGCTCAGGGGGGGGTATGCCGGAAGTTTTGAGGACTTCGGGGGGGGTATGCCGGAACTTTTGAGGACTTAGGGGGGGGTATGCCGGAACTTTTGAGGACTTAGGGGGGGTATGCCGGAACTTTTGGGGGCTCAGGGGGGGCTATGCCGGAACTTTTGGGGGCTTAGGGGGGGTATGCCGGAACTTTTGGGGGCTCGGGGGGGGTATGCCGGAACTTTTGGGGGCTCAAGGGGGGGGTATGCCGGAACTTTTGGGGACTTAGGGGGGGGTATGCCGGAGCTTTTGGGGGCTTAGGGGGGGGTATGCCGGAACTTTTGAGGACTTAGGGGGGGGTATGCTGGAACTTTTGAGGACTTAGGGGGGGGTATGCCGGAACTTTTGGGGGCTCAGGGGGGGCTATGCCGGAACTTTTGGGGGCTTAGGGGGGGTATGCCGGAACTTTTTTGGGGGCTCAGGGGGGGGTATGCCGGAACTTTTGGGGGCTCAGGGGGGGGGTATGCCGGAACTTTTGGGGGCTTAGGGGGGGGTATGCCGGAACTTTTGTGGGCTCAGGGGGGGGTATGCCGGAACTTTTGGGGGCTCAAGGGGGGGTATGCCGGAACTTTTGAGGACTTAGGGGGGGGGATGCCGGAACTTTTGAGGACTTAGGGGGGGGTATGCCGGAGCTTTTGGGGGCTCAGGGGGGGGTATGCCGGAACTCTTGGGGACTTAGGGGGGGGTATGCCGGAACTTTTGGGGGCTTAGGGGGGGGTATGCCGGAACTTTTGGGGGCTCAGGGGGGGTATGCCGGAACTTTTGGGGGCTCAGGGGGGGGTATGCCGGAACTTTTGGGGGCTCAGGGGGGGGTATGCCGGAACTTTTGGGGGCTCAGGGGGGGGTATGCCGGAACTCTTGGGGACTTAGGGGGGGGTATGCCGGAACTTTTGGGGACTTAGGGGGGGGTATGCCGGAACTTTTGGGGGCTTAGGGGGGGGGTATGCCGGAACTTTTGGGGGCTCAAGGGGGGGTATGCCGGAACTTTTGGGGGCTCAGGGGGGGGTATGCCGGAACTTTTGGGGGCTCAGGGGGGGGTATGCCGGAACTTTTGGGGGCTCAGGGGGGGGTATGCCGGAACTTTTGGGGGCTCACGGGGGGGTATGCCGGAACTTTTGGGGGCTCAGGGGGGGGTATGCCGGAACTTTTGGGGGCTTAGGGGGGGGTATGCCGGAACTTTTGAGGGCTCAGGGGGGGGTATGCCGGAACTTTTGGGGGCTCAGGGGGGGTATGCCGGAACTTTTGGGGGCTTAGGGGGGGGTATGCCGGAACTTTTGGGGGCTCAGGGGGGGTATGCCGGAACTTTTGGGGGCTCAGGGGGAGGTATGCCGGAACTTTTGGGGGCTCAGGGGGGGGGGGTGCCGGAACTTTTGAGGACTTAGGGGGGGGTATGCCGGAACTTTTGGGGGCTCAGGGGGGGGTATGCCGGAACTTTTGGGGGCTCAGGGGGGGGTATGCCGGAACTCTTGGGGACTTAGGGGGGGGTATGCCGGAACTTTTGGGGGCTCAGGGGGGGGTATGCCGGAACTTTTGGGGGCTCAGGGGGGGGTATGCCGGAACTTTTGGGGGCTCAGGGGGGGGTATGCCGGAACTTTTGGGGGCTCAGGGGGGGGGTATGCGAGAACCTTTGAGGACTTAGGGGGGGGTATGCCGGAACTTTTGGGGGCTCAGGGGGGGGTATGCCGGAACTTTTGGGGGCTCAGGGGGGGGTATGCCGGAACTTTTGGGGGCTCAGGGGGGGGGATGCCGGAACTTTTGAGGACTTAGGGGGGGGTATGCCGGAACTTTTGGGGGCTCAGGGGGGGGTATGCCGGACCTTTTGGGGGCTTAGGGGGGGGTATGCCGGAACTTTTGGGGACTTAGGGGGGGGTATGCCGGAACTTTTGGGGGCTTAGGGGGGGGTATGCCGGAACTTTTGGGGGCTTAGGGGGGGGTATGCCGGAACTTTTGGGGGCTCAGGGGGGGGTATGCCGGAACTTTTGGGGGCTCAGGGGGGGGTATGCCGGAACTTTTGGGGGCTTAGGGGGGGGTATGCCGGAACTTTTGGGGGCTCAGGGGGGGTATGCCGGAACTTTTGGGGGCTCAGGGGGAGGTATGCCGGAACTTTTGGGGGCTCAGGGGGGGGGGGATGCCGGAACTTTTGAGGACTTAGGGGGGGGTATGCCGGAACTTTTGGGGGCTCAGGGGGGGGTATGCCGGAACTTTTGGGGGCTCAGGGGGGGGTATGCCGGAACTCTTGGGGACTTAGGGGGGGGTATGCCGGAACTTTTGGGGGCTTAGGGGGGGGTATGCCGGAACTTTTGGGGGCTCAGGGGGGGTATGCCGGAACTTTTGGGGGCTCAGGGGGAGGTATGCCGGAACTTTTGGGGGCTCAGGGGGGGGGGATGCCGGAACTTTTGAGGACTTAGGGGGGGGTATGCCGGAACTTTTGGGGGCTCAGGGGGGGGTATGCCGGAACTTTTGGGGGCTCAGGGGGGGGTATGCCGGAACTCTTGGGGACTTAGGGGGGGGTATGCCGGAACTTTTGGGGGCTTAGGGGGGGGTATGCCGGAACTTTTGGGGGCTCAGGGGGGGGTATGCCGGAACTTTTGGGGGCTCAGGGGGGGGTATGCCGGAACTTTTGGGGGCTCAGGGGGGGGTATGCCGGAACTTTTGGGGGCTCAGGGGGGGGTATGCGAGAACCTTTGAGGACTTAGGGGGGGGTATGCCGGAACTTTTGGGGGCTCAGGGGGGGGTATGCCGGAACTTTTGGGGGCTCAGGGGGGGTATGCCGGAACTTTTGGGGGCTCAGGGGGGGGGATGCCGGAACTTTTGAGGACTTAGGGGGGGGTATGCCGGAACTTTTGGGGGCTCAGGGGGGGGTATGCCGGACCTTTTGGGGGCTTAGGGGGGGTTATGCCGGAACTTTTGGGGACTTAGGGGGGGGTATGCCGGAACTTTTGGGGGCTTAGGGTGGGGGTATGCCGGAACTTTTGGGGGCTTAGGGGGGGGGTTGCCGGAACTTTTGGGGGCTCAGGGGGGGGTATGCCGGAACTTTTGGGGGCTCAGGGGGGGTATGCCGGAACTTTTGGGGGCTTAGGGGGGGGTATGCCGGAACTTTTGGGGGCTCAGGGGGGGTATGCCGGAACTTTTGGGGGCTCAGGGGGAGGTATGCCGGAACTTTTGGGGGCTCAGGGGGGGGGGATGCCGGAACTTTTGAGGACTTAGGGGGGGGTATGCCGGAACTTTTGGGGGCTCAGGGGGGGGTATGCCGGAACTTTTGGGGGCTCAGGGGGGGGTATGCCGGAACTCTTGGGGACTTAGGGGGGGGTATGCCGGAACTTTTGGGGGCTTAGGGGGGGGTATGCCGGAACTTTTGGGGGCTCAGGGGGGGGGTATGCCGGAACTTTTTTGGGGGCTAAGGGGGGGTTATGCCGGAACTTTTGGGGACTTAGGGGGGGGTATGCCGGAACTTTTGGGGGCTTAGGGGGGGGGTATGCCGGAACTTTTGGGGGCTCAGGGGGGGGTATGCTGGAACTTTTGGGGGCTCAGGGGGGGGTATGCCGGAACTTTTGAGGACTTAGGGGGGGGTATGCCGGAACTTTTGAGGACTTAGGGGGCGGTATGCCGGAACTTTTCGGGGCTCAGGGTGGGGTATGCCGGAACTTGTGGGGGCTCAGGGGGGGGTATGCCGGAACTTTTGAGGACTTAGTGGGGGGTATGCCGGAACTTTTGTGGGCTCAGGGGGGGGTATGCGGGAACTTTTGGGGGCTCAGTGGGCGGTATGCCGGAACTTTTGAGGACTTAGGGGGGGGTATGCCGGAACTTTTGGGGGCTCAAGGGGTGGTATGCCGGAACTTTTGGGGGCTCAGGGGGGGGTATGCCGGCACTTTTGGGGACTTAGGGGGGGGTATGCCGGAACTTTTGGGGACTTAGGGGGGGGTATGCCGGAACTTTTGGGGGGGTATGCCGGAACTTTTGGGGACTTAGGGGGGGGTATGCCGGAACTTTTGGGGGCTCAGGGGGGATATGCCGGAACTTTTGAGGACTTAGGGGGGGGATATGCCGGAACTTTTGACGACTTAGGGGGGGCTGTGCCGGAACTTTTGGGGGCTCAGGGGGGGGTATGCCTGAACTTTTGGGGGCTCAGGGGGGGGTATGCCGGAACTTGTGGGGGCTCAGGGGGGGGGTATGCCAGAACTTTTGGGGGCTTAGGGGGGGGTATGCCGGAACTTTTGAGGACTTAGGGGGGGGTATGCCGGAACTTTTGGGGGCTCAGGGGGGGGTATGCCGGAACTTTTGAGGACTTAGGGGGGGGTATGCCGGAACTTTTGGGGGCTCAGGGGGGGGTATGCCGGAACTTTTGAGGACTTAGGGGGGGGTATGCCGGGACTTTTGAGGACTTAGGGGGGGGTATGCCGGAACTTTTGAGGACTTAGGGGGGGGGGTATGCCGAAACTTTTGGGGGCTCAGGGGGGGTATGCCGGAACTTTTGGGGGCTCAGGGGGGATATGCCGGAACTTTTGAGGACTTAGGGGGGGGATATGCCGGAACTTTTGAGGACTTAGGGGGGGGTATGCCGGAACTTTTGAGGACTTAGGGGGGGGGTATGCCGGAACTTTTGGGGGCTCAGGGGGGGGGTATGCCAGAACTTTTGGGGGCTTAGGGGGGGGTATGCCGGAACTTTTGAGGACTTAGGGGGGGGTATGCCGGAACTTTTGGGGACTTAGGGGGGGGTATGCCGGAACTTTTGGGGACTTAGGGGGGGGTATGCCGGAACTTTTGGGGGCTCAGGGGGGGTATGCCGGAACTTTTGGGGACTTAGGGGGGGGTATGCCGGAACTTTTGGGGGCTCAGGGGGGGTATGCCGGAACTTTTGAGGACTTAGGGGGGGGATATGCCGGAACTTTTGAGGACTTAGGGGGGGGTATGCCGGAAATTTTGAGGACTTAGGGGGGGGTATGCCGGAACTTTTGGGGGCTCAGGGGGGGGTATGCCGGAACTTTTGGGGGCTCAGGGGGGGGGTATGCCAGAACTTTTGGGGGCTTAGGGGGGGGTATGCCGGAACTTTTGAGGACTTAGGGGGGGGTATGCCGGAACTTTTGGGGGCCTCAGGGGGGGGTATGCCGGAACTTTTGAGGACTTAGGGGGGGGTATGCCGGGACTTTTGAGGACTTAGGGGGGGGTATGCCGGAACTTTTGGGGACTTAGGGGGGGGGTGCCCGAACTTTTGGGGGCTTTGGGGGGGGTATGCCGGAACTTTTGAGGACTTAGGGGGGGGTATGCCGGAACTTTTGAGGACTTAGGGAGGGGTATGCCGGAACTTTTGAGGACTTAGGGGGGGGTATGCCGGAACTTTTGGGGGCTCAGGGGGGGGTATGCCGGAACGTTTGAGGACTTAGGGGGGGGTATGCCGGAACTTTTGGGGACTTAGGGGGGGGTATGCCGGAACTTTTGAGGACTTAGGGGGGGGTATGCCGGAACTTTTGAGGACTTAGGGGGGGGTATGCCGGAACTTTTGTGGACTTAGGGGGGGGTATGCCGAAACTTTTGGGGGCTCAGGGGGGGGTATGCCGGAACTTTTGGGGGCTCAGGGGGGATATGCCGGAACTTTTGAGGACTTAGGGGGGGGATATGCCGGAACTTTTGAGGACTTAGGGGGGGGTATGCCGGAACTTTTGAGGACTTAGGGGGGGGTATGCCGGAACTTTTGCGGGCTCAGGGGGGGGTATGCCAGAACTTTTGGGGGCTTAGGGGGGGGTATGCCGGAACTTTTGAGGACTTAGGGCGGGGTATGCCGGAACTTTTGGGGACTTAGGGGGGGGGATGCCGGAACTTTTGGGGACTTAGGGGGGGGTATGCCGGAACTTTTGGGGGCTCAGGGGGGGTATGCCGGAACTTTTGGGGACTTAGGGGGGGGTATGCCGGAACTTTTGGGGGCTCAGGGGGGGTATGCCGGAACTTTTGAGGACTTAGGGGGGGGATATGCCGGAACTTTTGAGGACTTAGGGGGGGGTATGCCGGAAATTTTGAGGACTTAGGGGGGGGTATGCCGGAACTTTTGGGGGCTCAGGGGGGGGTATGCCGGAACTTTTGGGGGCTCAGGGGGGGGGTATGCCAGAACTTTTGGGGGCTTAGGGGGGGGTATGCCGGAACTTTTGAGGACTTAGGGGGGGGTATGCCAGAACTTTTGGGGGCCTCAGGGGGGGGTATGCCGGAACTTTTGAGGACTTAGGGGGGGGTATGCCGGAACTTTTGAGGACTTAGGGGGGGGTATGCCGGGACTTTTGAGGACTTAGGGGGGGGTATGCCGGAACTTTTGGGGACTTAGGGGGGGGGGGTGCCCGAACTTTTGGGGGCTTTGGGGGGGGTATGCCGGAACTTTTGAGGACTTAGGGGGGGGTATGCCGGAACTTTTGAGGACTTAGGGAGGGGTATGCCGGAACTTTTGAGGACTTAGGGGGGGGTATGCCGGAACTTTTGGGGGCTCAGGGGGGGGTATGCCGGAACTTTTGAGGACTTAGGGGGGGGTATGCCGGAACGTTTGAGGACTTAGGGGGGGGTATGCCGGAACTTTTGGGGACTTAGGGGGGGGTATGCCGGAACTTTTGAGGACTTAGGGGGGGGTATGCCGGAACTTTTGAGGACTTAGGGGGGGGTATGCCGGAACTTTTGTGGACTTAGGGGGGGGGTATGCCGGAACTTTTGGGGGCTCAGGGGGGGGTATGCCGGAACTTTTGAGGACTTAGGGGTGGGTATGCCGGAACTTTTGGGGGCTCAGGGGGGGGTATGCCGGAACTTTTGGGGGCTCAGGGGGGGGTATGCCGGAACTTTTGAGGACTTAGGGGGGGGTATGCCGGAACTTTTGGGGGCTCAGGGGGGGGTATGCCGGAACTTTTGGGGGCTTAGGGGGGGGTATGCCGGAACTTTTGGGGACTTAGGGGGGGGTATGCCGGAACTTTTGAGGACTTAGGGGGGGGTATGCCGGAACTTTTGGGGGCTCAGGGGGGGGTATGCCGGAACTTTTGAGGACTTAGGGGGGGGTATGCCGGAACTTTTGGGGGCTCAGGGGGGGGTATGTCGGAACGTTTGAGGACTTAGGGGGGGGTATGCCGGAACTTTTGGGGACTTAGGGGGGGGTATGCCGGAACTTTTGGGGGCTCAGGGGGGGGGGTATGCCGGAACTTTTGGGGGCTCAGGGGGGGGTATGCCGGAACTTTTGGGGACTTAGGGGGGGGTATGCCGGAACTTTTGGGGGCTCAGGGGGGGGGTATGCCGGAACTTTTGGGGGCTCAGGGGGGGGTATGCCGGAACTTTTGAGGACTTAGGGGGGGGTATGCCAGAACTTTTGGGGGCTCAGGGGGGGGTATGCCGGAACTTTTGGGGGCTCAGGGGGGGGGTATGCCGGAACTTTTGGGGGCTCAGGGGGGGGTATGCCGGAACTTTTGAGGACTTAGGGGGGGTATGCCGGAAGTTTTGAGGACTTAGGGGGGGGTATGCCGGAACTTTTGGGGACTTAGGGGGGGGTGTGCCCGAACTTTTGGGGGCTCAGGGGGGGGTTTGCCGGAACTTTTGAGGACTTAGGGGGGGGTATGCCGGAACTTTTGGGGGCCTCAGGGGGGGGTATGCCGGAACTTTTGAGGACTTAGGGGGGGGTATGCCGGGACTTTTGAGGACTTAGGGGGGGGTATGCCGGAACTTTTGGGGACTTAGGGGGGGGTGTGCCCGAACTTTTGGGGGCTTTGGGGGGGGGTATGCCGGAACTTTTGAGGACTTAGGGGGGGGTATGCCGGAACTTTTGAGGACTTGGGGGGGGGTATGCCGGAACTTTTGAGGACTTAGGGGGGGGTATGCCGGTTCTTTTGGGGGCTCAGGGGGGGGTATGCCGGAACTTTTGAGGACTTAGGGGGGGGTATGCCGGAACTTTTGGGGGCTCAGGGGGGGGTATGCCGGAACGTTTGAGGACTTAGGGGGGGGTATGCCGGAACTTTTGGGGACTTAGGGGGGGGTATGCCGGAACTTTTGAGGACTTAGGGGGGGGTATGCCGGAACTTTTGAGGACTTAGGGGGGGGTATGCCGGAACTTTTGTGGACTTAGGGGGGGGTATGCCGGAACTTTTGGGGGCTCAGGGGGGGGTATGCCGGAACTTTTGGGGGCTCAGGGGGGGGAATGCTGGAACTTTTGGGGACTTAGGGGGGGGTATGCCGGAACTTTTGGGGACTTAGGGGGGGTTATGCCGGAACTTTTGAGGACTTAGGGGGGGGTATGCCGGAACTTTTGGGGGCTCAGGGGGGGGGTATGCCGGAACGTTTGGGGGCTCAAGGGGGGGTATGCCGGAACTTTTGAGGACTTAGGGGGGGGTATGCCGGAACTTTTGGGGACTTAGGGGGGGGGTATGCCGGAACTTTTGGGGACTTAGGGGGGGGTATGCCGGAACTTTTGGGGGCTCAAGGGGGGGGTATGCCGGAACTTTTGAGGACCTAGGGGGGGCTATGCCGGAACTTTTGGGGGCTCAGGGGGGGGTATGCCGGAACTTTTGGGGGCTCAGGGGGGGGTATGCCGGAACTTTTGAGGACTTAGGGGGGGGTATGCCGGAACTTTTGAGGACTTAGGGGGGGGTATGCCGGAACTTTTGGGGACTTAGGGGGGGGTATGCCGGAACTTTTGAGGACTTAGGGGGGGGTATGCCGGAACTTTTGAGGACTTAGGGGGGGGTATGCCGGAACTTTTGGGGACTTAGGGGGGGGTATGCCGGAACTTTTGGGGGCTCAGGGGGGGGTATGCCGGAACTTGTGGGGGCTCAGGGGGGGGTATACCAGAACTTTTGAGGACTTAGGGGGGGGTATGCCGGAACTTTTGGGGGCTCAGGGGGGGGTATGCCCGAAGTTTTGGGGGCTTAGGGGGGGGTATGCCGGAACTTTTGGGGACTTAGGGGGGGGTATGCCGGAACTTTTGAGGACTTAGGGGGGGGTATGCCGGAACTTTTGGGGGCTCAGGGGGGGGTATGCCGGAACTTTTGAGGACTTAGGGGGGGGTATGCCGGAACTTTTGGGGGCTCAGGGGGGGGTATGCCGGAACGTTTGAGGACTTAGGGGGGGGTATGCCGGAACTTTTGGGGACTTAGGGGGGGGTATGCCGGAACTTTTGGGGGCTCAGGGGGGGGGTATGCCGGAACTTTTGGGGACTTAGGGGGGGGTATGCCGGAACTTTTGGGGGCTCGGGGGGGGGTATGCCGGAACTTTTGGGGGCTCAGGGGGGGGTATGCCGGAACTTTTGAGGACTTAGGGGGGGGTATGCCGGAACTTTTGGGGGCTCATGGGGGGGTATGCCGGAACTTTTGGGGGCTCAGGGGGGGGGTATGCCGGAACTTTTGGGGGCTCAGGGGGGGGGTATGCCGGAACTTTTGGGGGCTCAGGGGGGGGTTAACCGGAACTTTTGAGGACTTAGGGGGGGGTATGCCGGAACTTTTGGGGGCTGTGGGGGGGGTATGCCGGAACTTTTGGGGGCTCAGGGGGGGGTATGCCGGAATTTTTGAGGACTTAGGGGGGGGTATGCCGGAACATTTGGGGGCTCAGGGGGGGGGTATGCCGGAACTTTTGGGGGCTCAGGGGGGGGTATGCCGGAACTTTTGGGGACTTAGGGGGGGGTATGCCGGAACTTTTGGGGACTTAGGGGGGGGTATGCCGGAACTTTTGAGGACTTAGGGGGGGGTATGCCGGAACTTTTGGGGGCTCAGGGGGGGGGTTATGCCGGAACTTTTGGGGGCTCAGGGGGGGGTATGCCGGAACTTTTGAGGACTTAGGGGGGGTATGCCGGAACTTGTGAGGACTTAGGGGGGGGTATGCCGGAACTTTTGAGGACTTAGGGGGGGGTATGCCGGAACTTTTGGGGGTTCAGGGGGGGGGGTATGCCGGAACTTTTGAGGACTTAGGGGGGGGTATGCCGGAACTTTTGGGGGCTCAGGGGGGGGTATGCCGGAACGTTTGAGGACTTAGGGGGGGGTATGCCGGAACTTTTGGGGACTTAGGGGGGGGTATGCCGGAACTTTTGGGGGCTCAGGGGGGGGGTATGCCGGAATTTTTGGGGACTTAGGGGGGGGTATGCCGGAACTTTTGGGGGCTCGGGGGGGGGTATGCCGGAACTTTTGGGGGCTCAGGGGGGGGTATGCCGGAACTTTTGAGGACTTAGGGGGGGGTATGCCGGAACTTTTGGGGGCTCATGGGGGGGTATGCCGGAACTTTTGGGGGCTCAGGGGGGGGGTATGCCGGAACTTTTGGGGGCTCAGGGGGGGGGTATGCCGGAACTTTTGGGGGCTCAGGGGGGGGTTAACCGGAACTTTTGAGGACTTAGGGGGGGGTATGCCGGAACTTTTGGGGGCTGTGGGGGGGGTATGCCGGAACTTTTGGGGGCTCAGGGGGGGGTATGCCGGAATTTTTGAGGACTTAGGGGGGGGTATGCCGGAACATTTGGGGGCTCAGGGGGGGGGTATGCCGGAACTTTTGGGGGCTATGGGGGGGGTATGCCGGAACTTTTGAGGACTTAGGGGGGGTATGCCGGAACTTTTGAGGACTTAGGGGGGGGTATGCCGGAACTTTTGAGGACTTAGGGGGGGGTATGCCGGAACTTTTGGGGGTTCAGGGGGGGGGTATGCCGGAACTTTTGAGGACTTAGGGGGGGGTATGCCGGAACTTTTGGGGGCTCAGGGGGGGGTATGCCGGAACTTTTGAGGACTTAGGGGGGGGTATGCCGGAACGTTTGGGGACTTAGGGGGGGGTATGCCGGAACTTTTGGGGGCTCAGGGGGGGGTATGCCGGAACTTGTGGGGGCTCAGGGGGGGGTATGCCGGAACTGTTGAGGACTTAGGGGGGGGTATGCCGGAACTTTTGAGGACTTAGGGGGGGGTATGCCGGATCGTTTGAGGACTTAGGGGGGGGGTATGACGGAACTTTTGTGGGCTCAGGGGGGGGTATGCCGGAACTTTTGGGGGCTCAGGGGGGGGTATGCCGGAACTTTTGAGGACTTAGGGGGGGGTATGCCGGAACTTGTGGGGGCTCAGGGCGGGGTATGCCGGAACTTTTGAGGACTTAGGGGGGGGTATGCCGGAACTTTTGAGGACTTAGGGGGGGGTATGCCGGAACTTTTGAGGGCTTAGGGGGGGGTATGCCGGAACTTTTGGGGACTTAGGGGGGGTTATGCCGGAACTTTTGGGGGCTCAGGGGGGGGTATGCCGGAACTTTTGAGGGCTTAGGGGGGGGTATGCCGGAACTTTTGGGGGCTCAAGGGGGGGTATGCCGGAACTTTTGGGGGCTCAGGGGGGGGGGGTTTGCGGGATCTTTTGAGGGCTTAGGGGGGGTCATGCCGGAACTTTTGGGGGCTCAGGGGGGGGTATGCCGGAACTTTTGAGGGCTTAGGGGGGGGTATGCCGGAACCTTTGAGGACTTAGGGGGGGGTATGCCGGAACTTTTGGGGACTTAGGGGGGGGTATGCCGGAACTTTTGAGGACTTAGGGGGGGGTATGCCGGAACTTTTGAGGACTTGGAAGGGGGTATGCCGGAACTTTTGAGGACTTAGGGGGGGGTATGCCGGAAATCTTGAGGAGTTAGGGGGGGGTATGCCGGAACTTTTGAGGACTTAGGGGGGGGGTATGCCGGAACTTTTGGGGGCTCAGGGGGGGGTATGCCGGAACTTTTGGGGACTTAGGGGGGGGTATGCCGGAACTTTTGAGGACTTAGGGGGGGGTATGCCAGAACTTTTGGGGAATCAGGGGGGGGCATGCCGGAACTTTTGGGGGCTCAGGGGGGGGTATGCCGGAACTTTTGGGGACTTAGGGGGGGGTATGCCGGAACTTTTGGGGACTTAGGGGGGGGTATGCCGGAACTTTTGAGGACTTAGGGGGGGGTATGCCGGAACTTTTGGGGAATCAGGGGGGGGCATGCCGGAACTTTTGGGGGCTCAGGGGGGGGTATGCCGGAACTTTTGAGGACTTAGGGGGGGGTATGCCGGAACTTTTGGGGACTTAGGGGGGGGTATGCCGGAACTTTTGAGGACTTAGGGGGGGGTATGCCGGAACTTTTGAGGACTTGGAAGGGGGTATGCCGGAACTTTTGAGGACTTAGGGGGGGGTATGCCGGAAATCTTGAGGAGTTAGGGGGGGGTATGCCGGAACTTTTGAGGACTTAGGGGGGGGTATGCCGGAACTTTTGAGGACTTAGGGGGGGGTATGCCGGAACTTTTGGGGACTTAGGGGGGGTATGCCGGAACTTTTGAGGACTTAGGGGGGGGTATGCCAGAACTTTTGGGGAATCAGGGGGGGCATGCCGAAACTTTTGGGGGCTCAGGGGGGGTATGCCGGAACTTTTGGGGACTTAGGGGGGGGTATGCCGGAACTTTTGGGGGCCAGGGGGGGGTATGCCGGAAGTTTTGAGGACTTAGGGGGGGTATGCCGGAACTTTTGGGGGCTCAGGGGGGGGTATGCCGGAACTTTTGGGGGCTCAGGGGGGGGTATGCCGGAAGTTTTGGGGACTTAGGGGGGGGTATGCCGGAACTTTTGGGGACTTAGGGGGGGTATGCCGGAACTTTTGAGGACTTAGGGGGGGGTATGCCGGAACTTTTGAGGACTTAGGGGGGGGGTATGCCGGAACTTTTGGGGGCTTAGGAGGGGGTATGCCGGAACTTGTGGGGGCTCAAGAGGGGGTATGCCGGAACTTTTGGGGACTTAGGGGGGGGTATGCCGGAACTTTTGAGGACTTAGGGGGGGGTATGCCAGAACTTTTGGGGGCTCAGGGGGGGGCATGCCGGAACTTTTGGGGGCTCAGGGGGGGGTATGGCGGAACTTTTGGGGACTTAGGGGGGGGTATGCCGGAAGTTTTGGGGGCTCAGGGGGGGTATGTCGGAACTTTTGAGGACTTAGGGGGGGTATGCCGGAACTTTTGGGGGCTCAGGGGGGGGTATGCCGGAACTTTTGGGGGCTCAGGGGGGGGTATGCCGGAACTTTTGGGGACTTAGGGGGGGGTATGCCGGAACTTTTGGGGACTTAGGGGGGGGTATGCCGGAACTTTTGAGGACTTAGGGGGGGGTATGCCGGAACATTTGGGGACTTAGGGGCGGGGTATGCCGGAACTTGTGA
Organism: Eutreptiella sp. 'Long Island Sound 2002'; assembly: GCA_964036045.1. Lineage (NCBI taxonomy): Eukaryota > Euglenozoa > Euglenophyceae > Eutreptiales > Eutreptiaceae > Eutreptiella > Eutreptiella sp. 'Long Island Sound 2002'. The sequence continues at coordinate 29,253 of CAXIWF010001032.1, read as the reverse complement.
GGACTTAGGGGGGGGTATGCCGGAACTTTTGAGGACTTAGGGGGGGGTATGCCGAGACTTTTGGGGACTTAGGGGGGGGTATGCCGGAACTTTTGGGGGCTCAGGGGGGGGTATGCCGGAACTTGTGGGGGCTCAGGGGGGGGTATGCCAGAACTTTTGAGGACTTAGGGGGGGGTATGCCGGAACTTTTGAGGACTTAGGGGGGGGTATGCCGGAACTTTTGGGGACTTAGGGGGGGGTATGCCGGAACTTTTGTGGGCTCAGGGGGGGGTATGCCGGAACTTTTGGGGACTTAGGGGGGGGTATGCCGGAACTTTTGAGGACTTAGGGGGGGGTATGCCGGAACTTTTGGGGGCTCAGGGGGGGGGGTATGCCGGAACTTTTGAGGACTTAGGGGGGGGGTATGCCGGAACTTTTGGGGGCTTAGGAGGGGGTATGCCGGAACTTGTGGGGGCTCAGGAGGGGGTATGCCGGAACTTTTGGGGACTTAGGGGGGGGTATGCCGGAACTTTTGAGGACTTAGGGGGGGGTATGCCAGAACTTTTGGGGGCTCAGGGGGGGGTATGCCGGAACTTTTGGGGACTTAGGGGGGGTATGCCGAACTTTTGGGGACTTAGGGGGGGGTATGCCGGAACTTTTGAGGATTTAGGGGGGGGTATGCCGGAAATTTTGGGGACTTAGGCGGGGGTATGCCGGAACTTTTGAGGACTTAGGGGGGGTATGCCGGAACTTTTGAGGACTTAGGGGGGGGTATGCCGGAACTTTTGAGGACTTAGGGGGGGGGTATGCCAGAACTTTTGGGGAATCAGGGGGGGGCATGCCGGAACTTTTGGGGGCTCAGGGGGGGGTATGCCGGAACTTTTGGGGACTTAGGGGGGGGTATGCCGGAACTTTTGGGGGCCAGGGGGGGGTATGCCGGAAGTTTTGAGGACTTAGGGGGGGTATGCCGGAACTTTTGGGGGCTCGGGGGGGGGTATGCCGGAACTTTTGGGGGCTCAAGGGGGGGTATGCCGGAACTTTTGGGGACTTAGGGGGGGGTATGCCGGAACTTTTGGGGACTTAGGGGGGGGTATGCCGGAACTTTTGAGGACTTAGGGGGGGGTATGCCGGAACTTTTGAGGACTTAGGGGGGGGGTATGCCGGAACTTTTGGGGGCTTAGGAGGGGGTATGCCGGAACTTGTGGGGGCTCAGGAGGGGGTATGCCGGAACTTTTGGGGACTTAGGGGGGGGTATGCCGGAACTTTTGAGGACTTAGGGGGGGGTATGCCAGAACTTTTGGGGGCTCAGGGGGGGGCATGCCGGAACTTTTGGGGGCTCAGGGGGGGTATGGCGGAACTTTTGGGGACTTAGGGGGGGGTATGCCGGAAGTTTTGGGGGCTCAGGGGGGGGTATGTCGGAACTTTTGAGGACTTAGGGGGGGTATGCCGGAACTTTTGGGGGCTCAGGGGGGGGTATGCCGGAACTTTTGGGGGCTCAGGCAGGGGTATGCCGGAACTTTTGGGGACTTAGGGGGGGGTATGCCGGAACTTTTGGGGACTTAGGGGGGGGTATGCCGGAACTTTTGAGGACTTAGGGGGGGGTATGCCGGAACTTTTGGGGACTTAGGGGCGGGGTATGCCGGAACTTGTGAGGACTTAGGGGGGGGTATGCCGGAACTTTTGAGGACTTAGGGGGGGGTATGCCGAGACTTTTGGGGACTTAGGGGGGGGTATGCCGGAACTTTTGGGGGCTCAGGGGGGGGGTATGCCGGAACTTGTGGGGGCTCAGGGGGGGGTATGCCAGAACTTTTGAGGACTTAAGGGGGGGTATGCCGGAACTTTTGAGGACTTAGGGGGGGGTATGCCGGAACTTTTGGGGACTTAGGGGGGGGTATGCCGGAACTTTTGTGGGCTCAGGGGGGGGTATGCCGGAACTTTTGGGGACTTAGGGGGGGGTATGCCGGAACTTTTGAGGACTTAGGGGGGGGTATGCCCGGAACTTTTGGGGGCTCAGGGGGGGGGGTATGCCGGAACTTTTGGGGGCTCAGGGGGGGGTATGCCGGAACTTTTGGGGACTTAGGGGGGGGTATGCCGAACTTTTGGGGACTTAGGGGGGGTATGCCGGAACTTTTGAGGACTTAGGGGGGGGTATGCCGGAAATTTTGGGGACTTAGGCGGGGGTATGCCGGAACTTTTGAGGACTTAGGGGGGGTATGCCGGAACTTTTGAGGACTTAGGGGGGGTATGCCGGAACTTTTGAGGACTTAGGGGGGGGTATGCCGGAACTTTTGGGGACTTAGGGGGGGGGTATGCCGGAACTTTTGAGGACTTAGGGGGGGGTATGCCGGAACTTTTGAGGACTTAGGGGGGGGTATGCCGGAACTTTTGTGGGCTCAGGGGGGGTATGCCGGAACTTTTGAGGACTTAGGGGGGGGTATGCCGGAAGTTTTGGGGACTTAGGGGGGGGTATGCCAGAACTTTTGAGGACTTAGGGGGGGGGTATGCCGGATTTTTGGGGGCTCAGGGGGGGGTATGCCGGAACTTTTGGGGGCTCAGGGGGGGTATGCCGGAACTTTTGAGGACTTAGGGGGGGGTATGCCGGAACTTTTGAGGACTTAGGGGGGGGTATGCCGGAACTTTTGGGGACTTAGGGGGGGGTATGCCGGAACTTTTGGGGGCTCAAGGGGGGGGTATGCCGGAACTTTTGAGGACTTAGGGGGGGGTATGCCGGAACTTTTGGGGGCTCAGGGGGGGGTATGCCGGAACTTTTGAGGACTTAGGGGGGGGTATGCCGGAACTTTTGAGGACTTAGGGGGGGGTATGCCGGAACTTTTGGGGGCTCAGGGGGGGTATGCCGGAACTTTTGGGGACTTAGGGGGGGGTATGCCGGAACTTTTGAGGACTTAGGGGGGGGTATGCCGGAACTTTTGTGGGCTCAGGGGGGGGTATGCCGGAACTTTTGAGGACTTAGGGGGGGGTATGCCGGAAGTTTTGGGGACTTAGGGGGGGGTATGCCAGAACTTTTGAGGACTTAGGGGGGGGTATGCCGGATTTTTTGGGGGCTCAGGGGGGGGTATGCCGGAACTTTTGGGGGCTCAGGGGGGGTATGCCGGAACTTTTGAGGACTTAGGGGGGGGTATGCCGGAACTTTTGAGGACTTAGGGGGGGGTATGCCGGAACTTTTGGGGACTTAGGGGGGGGTATGCCGGAACTTTTGGGGGCTCAAGGGGGGGGTATGCCGGAACTTTTGAGGACTTAGGGGGGGGTATGCCGGAACTTTTGGGGGCTCAGGGGGGGTATGCCGGAACTTTTGAGGACTTAGGGGGGGGTATGCCGGAACTTTTGAGGACTTAGGGGGGGTATGCGGGAACTTTTGGGGACTTAGGGGGGGGTATGCCGGAACTTTTGAGGACTTAGGGGGGGTATGCCGGAACTTTTGAGGACTTAGGGGGGGTATGCCGGAACTTTTGGGGACTTAGGGGGAGGCTTGCCGGAACTTTTGGGGACTTAGGGGGGGGTATGCCGGAACTTTTGAGGACATAGGGGGGGTATGTCGGAAGTTTTGGGGCTCGGGGGGGGGGTATGCCGGAACTTTTGGGGGCTCAGGGGGGGGTATGCCGGAACTTTTGAGGACTTAGGGGGGGTATGCCGGAACTTTTGAGGACTTAGGGGGGGGTATGCCGGAACTTTTGGGGACTTAGGGGGGGTATGCCGGAACTTTTGAGGACATAGGGGGGGGTATGCCGGAAATTTTGGGGGCTCAGGGGGGGTATGCCGGAACTTTTGGGGGCTCAGGGGGGGGTATGCCGGAACTTTTGAGGACTCAGGGGGGGTATGCCGGAACTTTTGAGGACTTAGGGGGGGGTATGCCGGAACTTTTGGGGACTTAGGGGGGGGTATGCCGGAACTTTTGAGGACTTAGGGGGGGGTATGCCGGAACTTTTGGGGACTTAGGGGGGGGTATGCCGGAACTTTTGAGGACTTAGGGGGGGGTATGCCGGAACTTTTGAGGACTTAGGGGGGGGTATGCCGGAACTTTTGAGGACTTAGGGGGGGGTATGCCGGAACTTTTGAGGACTTAGGGGGGGGTATGCCGGAACTTTTGGGGACTTAGGGGGGGGTATGCCGGAACTTTTGGGGGCTCAGGGGGGGGTATGCCGGAACTTTTGAGGACTCAGGGGGGGTATGCCGGAACTTTTGAGGACTTAGGGGGGGGTATGCCGGAACTTTTGAGGACTTAGGGGGGGGTATGCCGGAACTTTTGAGGACTTAGGGGGGGGTATGCCGGAACTTTTGGGGACTTAGGGGGGGGTATGCCGGAACTTTTGGGGCTCAAGGGGGGGGTATGCCGGAACTTTTGAGGACTTAGGGGGGGGTATGCCGGAACTTTTGGGGACTTAGGGGGGGGTATGCCGGAACTTTTGGGGGCTCAGGGCAAGGTATGCCAGAACTTTTGAGGACTTAGGGGGGGGTATGCCGGAACTTTTGAGGACTTAGGGGGGGGTATGCCGGAACTTTTGGGGACTTAGGGGGGGGTATGCCGGAACTTTTGAGGACTTAGGGGGGGGTATGCCGGAACTTTTGGGGGCTCAGGGGGAGGTATGCCAGAACTTTTGAGGACTTAGGGGGGGGTATGCCGGAACTTTTGAGGACTTAGGGGGGGTATGCCGGAACTTTTGGGGACTTAGGGGGGGGTATGCCGGAACTTTTGAGGACTTAGGGGGGGGTATGCCGGAACTTTTGTGGGCTCAGGGGGGGTATGCCGGAACTTTTGAGGACTTAGGGGGGGGTATGCTGGAACTTGTGGGGGCTCAGGGGGGGGTATGCCGGAACTTTTGGGGGCTCGGGGGCGGGTATGCCGGAACTTTTGAGGACTTAGGGGGGGGGTATGCTGGAACTTGTGGGGGCTCAGGGGGGGGTATGCCGGAACTTTTGAGGACTTAGGGGGGGGTATGCCGGAACATTTGAGGAACATTTGAGGACTTAGGGGGGGGTATGCAGGAACTTTTGGGGACTTAGGGGGCGTTATGCCGGAACTTTTGGGGGCTCAGGGGGGGGTATGCCGGAACTTTTGAGGGCTTAGGGGGGGTCATGCCGGAACTTTTGGGGGCTCAGGGGGGGTATGCCGGAACTTTTGAGGCTTAGGGGGGGGTATGCCGGAACTTTTGAGGACTTAGGGGGGGTATGCCGGAACTTTTGGGGACTTAGGGGGGGGTATGCCGGAACTTTTGAGGACTTAGGGGGGGGTATGCCGGAACTTTTGAGGACTGGGGGGGGGGTATGCCGGAAGTTTTGAGGACTTAGGGGGGGGTATGCCGGAACTTTTGAGGACTTAGGGGGGGGTATGCCGGAACTTTTGAGGACTTAGGGGTGGGTATGTCGGAACTTTTGGGGGCTCAGGGGGGGGTATGCCGGAACTTTTGGGGGCTCAGGGGGGGGTATGCCGGAACTTTTGAGGACTTAGGGGGGGGTATGCCGGAACTTTTGAGGACTTAGGGGGGGGTATGCCGGAACTTTTGAGGACTTAGGGGGGGGTATGCCGGAACTTTTGGGGGCTCAGGGGGGGTATGCCGGAACTTTTGGGGGCTCAGGGGGGGGTATGCCGGAACTTTTGAGGACTTAGGGGGGGGTATGCCGGAACTTTTGAGGACTTAGGGGGGGGTATGCCGGAACTTTTGAGGACTTAGGGGGGGGTATGCCGGAACTTTTGAGGACTTAGGGGGGGGTATGCCGAACTTTTGAGGACTTAGGGGGGGTATGCCGGAACTTTTGAGGACTTGGGGGGAGGGTATGCCGGAACTTTTGAGGACTTAGGGGGGGTATGCCGGAACTTTTGAGGACTTGGGGGGGGGTATGCCGGAACTTTTGAGGACTTAGGGGGGGGTATGCCGGAACTTTTGAGGACTTAGGGGGGGGTATGTCGGAACTTTTGGGGGCTCAGGGGGGGGTATGCCGGAACTTTTGGGGGCACAGGGGGGGGTATGCCGGAACTTGTGGGGGCTCAAGGGGGGGTATGCCGGAACTTTTGAGGACTTAGGGGGGGGTATGCCGGAACATTTGAGGACTTGAGGGGGGCTATGCCGGAACCTGTGAGGACTTAGGGGGGGGTATGCCGGAACGTTTGAGGACTTAGGGGGGGGTATGCCGGAACATTTGAGGACTTAGGGGGGGTATGCCGGAACTTTTGAGGACTTAGGGGGGGGTATGCCGGAACTTTTGGGGGGGGGGTATGCCAGACCTTTTGGGGGCTCAGGGGGGGGTATGCCGAAATTGTTGAGGACTTAGGGGGGGGTATGCCGGAACTTTTGGGGGCTCAGGGGGGGGTATGCCGGAACTTTTGGGGGCTCAGGGGGGGGTATGCCGGAACTATTGAGGACTTAGGGGGGGTATGCCGGAACTTTTGAGGACTTAGGGGGGGGTATGCCGGAACTTTTGGGGACTTAGGGGGGGGTATGCCGGAACTTTTGAGGACTTAGGGGGGGGTATGCCGGAACTTTTGAGGACTTAGGGGGGGGTATGCCGGAACTTTTGGGGACTTAGGGGGGGGTATGCCGGAACTTTTGGGGGCTCAGGGGGGGGGATTGCCGGAACTTTTGGGGGCTCAGGGGGGGGTATGCCGGAACTTGTGGGGGCTCATGGGGGGTATGCCAGAACTTTTGAGGACTTAGGGGGGGTATGCCGGAACTTTTGGGGGCTCAGGGGGGGGTATGCCGGAACTTTTGGGGGCTCAGGGGGGGGGTATGCCGGAACTTTTGAGGACTTAGGGGGGGGTATGCCGGAACTTTTGGGGGCTCAAGGGGGGGGTATGCCGGAACTTTTGAGGACTTAGGGGGGGGGTATGCCGGAACTTTTGAGGACTTAGGGGGGGTATGCCGGAACTTTTGGGGACTTAGGGGGGGGTATTCCGGAACTTTTGAGGACTTAGGGGGGGGTATGCCGGAACTTTTGAGGACTTGGGGGGGGTATGCCGGAACTTTTGGGGACTTAGGGGGGGGTATGCCGGAACTTTTGGGGGCTTAGGGGGGGGTATGCCGGAACTTGTGGGGGCTCATGGGGGGGTATGCCAGAACTTTTGAGGACTTAGGGGGGGGTATGCCGGAACTTTTGGGGGCTCAGGGGGGGTATGCCGGAACTTTTGAGGACTTAGGGGGGGGTATGCCGGAACTTTTGAGGACTTGAGGGGGGGTATGCCGGAACTTTTGAGGACTTAGGGGGGGGTATGCCGGAACTTTTGAGGACTTAGGGGGGGGTATGCCGGAACTTTTGGGGGCTCAGGAGGGGGTATGCCGGAACCTTTGGGGACTTAGGGGGGGGTATGCCGGAACGTTTGAGGACTTAGGGGGGGGTATGCCAGAACTTTTGGGGGCTCAGGGGGGGGTATGCCGGAACTTTTGGGGGCTCAGGGGGGGATATGCCGGAACTTTTGGGGACTTAGGTAGGGGTATGCCGGAACTTTTGGGGACTTAGGGGGGGGTATGCCGGAACTTTTGGGGGCTCAGGGGGGGGTATGCCGGAACTTTTGAGGACTTAGGGGGGGGTATGCCGGAACTTTTGGGGGCTCCAGGGGGGGTTATGCCGGAACTTTTGGGGACTTAGGGGGGGGTATGGCGGAACGTTTGGGGAGTTAGGGGGGGGTATGGCGGAACGTTTGAGGACTTAGGGGGGGGGGTATGCCGGAACTTTTGGGGGCTCAGGGGGGGTATGCCGGAACTTTTGGGGGCTCAGGGGGGGTATGCCGGAGCTTTTGAGGACTTAGGGGGGGGTATGCCGGAACTTTTGAGGACTTAGGGGGCGGTATGCCGGAACTTTTGGGGACTTAGGGGGGGTATGCCGGAACTTTTGGGGGCTCAAGGGGGGGTATGCCGGAATTTTTGAGGACTTAGGGGGAGGTATGCCGGAACTTTTGGGGCTCAGGGGGGGGTATGCCGGACCTTTTGAGGACTTAGGGGGGGGTATGCCGGAACTTTTGGGGGCTCAGGGGGGGGTATGCCGGAACTTTTGAGGACTTAGGGGGGGTATGCCGGAACTTTTGAGGACTTAGGGGGGGGTATGCCGGAACTTTTGGGGACTTAGGGGGGGGTATGCCGGAACTTTTGAGGACTTAAGGGGGGGTATGCTGGAACTTTTGAGGACTTAGGGGGGGTATGCCGGAACTTTTGGGGGCTCAGGGGGGGGTTATGCCGGAACTTTTGGGGGCTCGGGGGGGGGGTATGCCGAAATCTTTGGGGCTCAGGGGGGGGTATGCCGGAACTTTTGAGGACTTAGGGGGGGGTATGCCGGAACTTTTGAGGACTTAGGGGGGGTATGCCGGAACTTCTGGGGGCTCAGGGGGGGTATGCCGGAACTTTTGGGGGCTCAGGGGGGGGGTATGCCGGAACTTTTGGGGGCTCAGGGGGGGGGTATGCCCGAACTTTTGAGGACTTAGGGGGGGGTATGCCGGAACTTTTGAGGACTTGAGGGGGGGTATGCCGGAACTTTTGAGGACTTAGGGGGGGGTATGCCGGAACTTTTGAGGACTTAGGGGGGGGGTATGCCGGAACTTTTGGGGGCTCAGGAGGGGGTATGCCGGAACCTTTGAGGACTTAGGGGGGGTATGCCGGAACGTTTGAGGACTTAGGGGGGGGTATGCCAGAACTTTTGGGGGCTCAGGGGGGGTATGCCGGAACTTTTGGGGGCTCAGGGGGGATATGCCGGAACTTTTGGGGACTTAGGTAGGGGTATGCCGGAACTTTTGGGGACTTAGGGGGGGGTATGCCGGAACTTTTGGGGGCTCAGGGGGGGGGTATGCCGGAACTTTTGAGGACTTGGGGGGGGGTATGCCGGAACTTTTGGGGGCTCAGGGGGGTTATGCCGGAACTTTTGGGGACTTAGGGGGGGGTATGGCGGAACGTTTGGGGACTTAGGGGGGGTATGCCAGAACTTTTGAGGACTTAGGGGGGGGGTATGCCGGAACTTTTGGGGGCTCAGGGGGGGGTATGCCGGAACTTTTGGGGGCTCAGGGGGGGGTATGCCGGAACTTTTGAGGACTTAGGGGGGGGTATGCCGGAACTTTTGAGGACTTAGGGGGCGGTATGCCGGAACTTTTGGGGACTTAGGGGGGGGTATGCCGGAACTTTTGGGGGCTCAAGGGGGGGGTATGCCGAATTTTTGAGGACTTAGGGGAGGTATGCCGGAACTTTTGGGGGCTCAGGGGGGGGGTATGCCGGACCTTTTGAGGACTTAGGGGGGGGTATGCCGGAACTTTTGGGGGCTCAGGGGGGGTATGCCGGAACTTTTGAGGACTTAGGGGGGGGTATGCCGGAACTTTTGAGGACTTAGGGGGGGGTATGCCGGAACTTTTGGGGACTTAGGGGGGGGTATGCCGGAACTTTTGAGGACTTAAGGGGGGGTATGCCGGAACTTTTGGGGACTTAGGGGGGGGTATGCCGGAACTTTTGGGGACTTAGGGGGGGGTATGCCGGAACTTTTGGGGGCTCAGGGGGGGGTATGCCGGAACTTGTGGGGGCTCAGGGGGGGGTATGCCAGAACTTTTGAGGACTTAGGGGGGGTATGCCGGAACTTTGGGGGGCTCAGGGGGGGGTATGCCGGAACTTTCGGGGGCTTAGGGGGGGGTATGCCGGAACTTTTGGGGACTTAGGGGGGGGTATGCCGGAACTTTTGAGGACTTAGGGGGGGGTATGCCGGAACTTTTGAGGACTTAGGGGGGGGTATGCCGGAACTTTTGAGGACTTAGGGGGGGGTATGCTGGAACTTTTGGGGGCTCAGGGGGGGGTATGCCGGAACGTCTGAGGACTTAGGGGGGGGTATGCCGGAACTTTTGGGGACTTAGGGGGGGTATGCCGGAACTTTTGGGGGCTCAGGGGGGGGGGTATGCCGGAACTTTTGGGGGCTCAGGGGGGTATGCCGGAACTTTTGGGGACTTAGGGGGGGGTATGCCAGAACTTTTGGGGGCTCAGGGGGGGGGGTATGCCGGAACTTTTGGGGGCTCAGGGGGGGGTATGCCGGAACTTTTGGGGGCTCAGGGGGGGGTATGCCGGAACTTTTGGGGGCTCAGGGGGGGGGTATGCCGGAACTTTTGGGGGCTCAGGGGGGGGGTATGCCGGAACTTTTGGGGGCTCAGGGGGGGGTATGCCGGAACTTTTGAGGACTTAGGGGGGGGTATGCCGGAACTTTTGAGGACTTAGGGGGGGGTATGCCGGAACTTTTGGGGGCTGTGGGGGGGGGGTATGCCGGAACTTTTGGGGGCTCAGGGGGGGGTATGCCGGAACTTTTGAGGACTTAGGGGGGGGTATGCCGGAACTTTTGGGGGCTCAGGGGGGGGTATGCCGGAACTTTTGGGGGCTCAGGGGGGGGGTATGCCGGAACTTTTGGGGGCTCAGGGGGGGGGTATGCCGGAACTTTTGGGGGCTCAGGGGGGGGTATGCCGGAACTTTTGAGGACTTAGGGGGGGGTATGCCGGAACTTTTGGGGGCTGTGGGGGGGGGGTATGCCGGAACTTTTGGGGGCTCAGGGGGGGGTATGCCGGAACTTTTGAGGACTTAGGGGGGGGTATGCCGGAACTTTTGGGGGCTCAGGGGGGGGTATGCCGGAACTTTTGGGGGCTCAGGGGGGGGTATGCCGGAACTTTTGGGGGCTCAGGGGGGGGGTATGCCGGAACTTTTGGGGGCTCAGGGGGGGGTATGCCGGAACTTTTGAGGACTTAGGGGGGGGTATGCCGGAACTTTTGAGGACTTAGGGGGGGGTATGCCGGAACTTTTGGGGGCTGTGGGGGGGGGGTATGCCGGAACTTTTGGGGGCTCAGGGGGGGGTATGCCGGAACTTTTGAGGACTTAGGGGGGGGTATGCCGGAACTTTTGGGGGCTCAGGGGGGGGTATGCCGGAACTTTTGGGGGCTCAGGGGGGGGGTATGCCGGAACTTTTGGGGACTTAGGGGGGGGTATGCCGGAACTTTTGGGGACTTAGGGGGGGGTATGCCGGAACTTTTGAGGACTTAGGGGGGGATATGCCGGAACTTTTGGGGGCTCAGGGGGGGGTATGCCGGAACTTTTGGGGGCTCAGAAGGGGGTATGCCGGAACTTTTGAGGACTTAGGGGGGGTATGCCGGAACTTTTGAGGACTTAGGGGGGGGTATGCCGGAACTTTTGGAAACTTAGGGGGGGGTATGCCGGAACTTTTGGGGGCTCAAGGGGGGTGTATGCCGGAACTTTTGAGGACTTAGGGGGGGGGTATGCCGGAACTTTTGGGGGCTCAGGGGGGGGTATGCCAGAACTTTTGAGGACTTGGGGGGGGGTATGCCGGAACTTTTGGGGGCTCAGGGGGGGGTATGCCGGAACTTTTGGGGGCTCAGGGGGGGTATGCCGGAACTTTTGGGGACTTAGGGGGGGGTATGCCGGAACTTTTGGGGGCTTAGGGGGGGGTATGCCGGAACTTTTGTGGTCTCAGGGGGGGGTATGCCGGAACTTTTGAGGACTTAGGGGGGGGTATGCCGGAACTTTTGGGGGCTCAGGGGGGGGTATGCCGGAACTTTTGAGTACTTAGGGGGGGGTATGCCGGAACTTTTGAGGACTTAGGGGGGGCTATGCCGGTACTTGTGGGGGCTCAGGGGGGGGTATGCCGGAACTTTTGAGGACTTAGGGGGGGGTATGCCGGAACTTTTGAGGACTTAGGGGGGGGTATGCCGGTACTTGTGGAGGCTCAGGGGGGGGTATGCCAGTACTTTTGGGGGCTTAGGGGGGGGTATGCTGAAACTTTTGTGGGCTCGGGGGGGTATGCCGGAACTATTGTGGGGGTATGCCGGAGCTTTTTTGGGCTTAGGGGGGGGTATGCCAGAACTTTTGGTGGCTCAGGGGGGGGGGTATGCCGAAACTTTTGTGTGCTCAAGGGGGGGTATGCCTGAGCCTTTATGGGCTCAGGGGGGGCTATGCCGGAGTTTTGTGGGCTCTTTGTATGCTCAAGGGGGGATATGAGGGGACTTTTTGGGGCTCGGGAGGGGGTATGCCGAAACCTTTGTGGGCTCAGGGAGGGTATGCCGGAACTTTAAGGGGCTTAGGGGGGGTATGCCGAAACCTTTGTGGGCTCAGGGGGGGTATGCCGGAACTTTTGGGGGCTTAGGGGGGGGGTATGCCGGAACTGTTGGGGACTTGGGGGGGGGTATGCCGGAACTTTTGGGGGCTCACGGGGGGCTGTGCCGGAACTTTTGTGGGCTCGGGGAGCTACGCCGGAACTTTTGTGGGCTCGGGGGGGTATGCCGGAACTATTGTGGGCTTGGGGGGGGGTATGCCGGAACTTTTGGGGGCTTAGGGGGGGGTATGCCGGAACCTTTGTGGGCTCAGGGGAGGGTATGCCGGAACTTTTGTGGGCTTAGGGAGGGGTATGCCGGAGCTTTTGTGGGCTCAAGGGGGTGGGGTATGCCGGAACTTTTGGGGGCTCAGGGGGGGGGGGTATGCCGGAACTTTTGTGGGCTTAGGGGGGGTATGCCGGAACTTTCCGAGGCTAAAAGGGGGGTATGCCGGAACGTTTGTGGGCTCAGGGGGGGGTATGCCGGAACTTTTTCGGGCACAAGGGGGGGGGTATGCCGGAACTTTTGGTGGCTCGGGGGGGGTTATGCCGGAAGTTTTATGTGCTCATGGGGGGGGGTATGCCGGAGCCTTTGTGGGCTCAGGGGGGACTATGCCGGAACGGTTGTCGGCTCGGGGGGATATGCCGAAACTATTGTGGGCTTAGGGGGGGTATGCCGAAACCTTTGTGGGCTCACGGGGGGGACATGCCGGAACTTTTGTGGGCTCGCGGGGGGGGGTATGCGGGAACTTTTGTGGGCTCAGGGGGGGGGTATGCCGGAACTTTTGTGGGCTTAGGGGGGGTATGCCGGAACTTTTCGCGGCTAAGAGGGGGGTATGCCGGAACTTTTGTGGGCTCAAGGGGGGGTATGCAGGAACTTTTGGGAGCGTAGGGGGGGGGGTATGCCGAATCTTTTGGGGGGCTTAGGGGGGGGTATGCCGGAACTTTTGGGGGCTTTGGGGGGGTATGCCGGAACATCTCTGGGCTTAGGGGGGGGTATGCCGAAACTTTTGTGGGCTCGGGGGGGTATGCCGGAACTATTGTGGGCTTAGCGGGGGTATGCCGGAACTTCTCTGGGCTTAGGGGGGGGTATACCGGAACTTTTGTGCGCTCCGGGTGGGTATGCCGGAACTTTTGGGGGCTCAAGAAGGGGGTATTCCGGAACTTTTGTGGGCTCACACGGGGGTATGAGGGAACTTTTTGGGGCTGAGGAGGGGGTATGCCACAACTTTTGGTGGCTCGGGGGGGGGGGTATGCCGAAACTTTTGTGGGCTCGGGGGGGTATGCCGGAACGATTGTGGGGGTATGCCGGAGCTTTTGTGGGCTTAGGGGGGGGTATGCCGGAACTTTTGGTCGCTCAGGGGGGGGGTATGCCGAAATCTTTGTGTGCTCAAGGGGGGATATGAGGGGACTTTTTGGGGCTCAGGAGGGGGTATGCCGGAACTTTTGGTGGCTCAGGGGGGGGTATGCCGGAACTTTTGTGTGCTCAAGGGGGGGTATGCCTGAGCTTTTATGGGCTCGGGGGGGGCTATGCCGGAGTTTTGTGGGCTCTTTGTGTGCTCAAGGGGGGATATGAGGGGACTTTTTGGGGCTCAATAGGGGGTATGCCGGAACTTTAAGGGGCTTAGGGGGGGTATGCCGAAACCTTTGTGGGCTCAGGGGGGGTATGCCGGAACTTTTGGGGGCTTAGGGGGGGGTATGCCGGAAATGTTGGGGACTTGGGGGGGGGGTATGCCGGAACTTTTGCGGGCTCGGGGGGGTATGCCGGAACTATTGTGGGCTTGGGGGGGGTATGCCGGAACTTTTGGGGGCTTAGGGGGGGGTATGCGGGAACCTTTGTGGGCTCAGGGGAGGGTATGCCGGAACTTTTGTGGGCTTAGGGAGGGGTATGCCGGAGCTTTTGTGGGCTCAAGGGGGTGGGGTATGCCGGAACCTTTGTGGGCTCGGGGTGGGGGTATGCCGGACCTATTGTGGGCTTGGGGGGGGGTACGCCGGAACTTCTGTGGCCTCGGGGTGGGGGTATGCCGGACCTATTGTGGGCTTGGGGGGGGGTATGCCGGAACTTCTGTGGGCTTAGGGGGGGGTATGCCGGAACCTTTGTGGGCTCAGGGGGGGGTATGCCGGAACTTTTGTGGGCTCAGGGGGGGGTATGCCGGAATTTTTGGGGGCTCAAGGGGGGCTATGCCGGAACCTTTGTGGGCTCGGGGTGGTGGTATGCCGGACCTATTGTGGGCTTGGGGGGGGGTATGCCGGAACGTTTGTGGGCTCAAGGGGGGCTATGCCGGAACCTTTGTGGGCTCGGGGTGGTGGTATGCCGGAACTATTGTGGGCTTGGGGGGGGGTATGCCGGAACTTCTGTGGGCTTAGGGGGGGGTATGCCGGAACCTTTGTGGGCTCAGGGGGGGGTATGCCGGAACGTTTGTGGGCTCAAGGGGGGTTTTGCCGGAACTTTTGTGGGCTTAGGGAGGGGTATGCCGGAACTTTTGTGGGCTCAAGGGGGGGTATGTCGGAACTTTTGTGGGCTCGGGGGGGGGGCTATGCCGGAACTTTTGTGGGCTTGGGCGGAGGGGGTATGCCGGAACTATTGTGGGCTTAGGGGGGGGGGTATGCCGGAACTTTTGTGGGCTTAGGGGGGGGTAGGCCGGAACTTTTGGGCGCTTAGGGGGGGGTATGCCGGAACTTTTGGGGGCTTGGGGGGGGTATGCCGGAACTTTTGGGGGCCCAAGGGGGGGGTATGCCGGAACTTTTGAGGGCTTAGGGGGGGGGTATGCCGGAACTTTTGGGGGCTCCGGGGGGGGTATGCCGGAACTTTTGTGGGCTCAAGGGGGGTTTTGCCGGAACTTTTGTGGGCTTAGGGATGGGAATGCCGGAACTTTTAGGGGCTCAGAGGGGGCTATGCCGGAACCTTTGTGGGCTCGGGGGGGGGGGTAGGCCGGAACTATTGTGGGCTTGGGGGGGGCTATGCCGGAACTTCTGTGGGCTTAGGGGGGAGTATGCTGGAACCTTTGTGGGCCCAGGGGGGGTTTTCCGGAACTTTTGGGGGCTCACGGGGGGGTATGCCGGAACTTTTGTGTGCTCAGGGGGGGGTATGCTGGAGCTTTTGTGGGCTCAGGGGAGGGTATGCCGGAACTTTTGTGGGCTCTTTGTGTGCTCAAGGGGGGATATGAGGGGACTTTTTGGGGCTCAATAGGGGGTATGCCGGAACTTTAAGGGGCTTAGGGGGGGTATGCCGAAACCTTTGTGGGCTCAGGGGGGGTATGCCGGAACTTTTGGGGGCTTAGGGGGGGGGTATGCCGGAAATGTTGGGGACTTGGGGGGGGGGTATGCCGGAACTTTTGCGGGCTCGGGGGGGTATGCCGGAACTATTGTGGGCTTGGGGGGGGTATGCCGGAACTTTTGGGGGCTTAGGGGGGGGTATGCGGGAACCTTTGTGGGCTCAGGGGAGGGTATGCCGGAACTTTTGTGGGCTTAGGGAGGGGTATGCCGGAGCTTTTGTGGGCTCAAGGGGGTGGGGTATGCCGGAACCTTTGTGGGCTCGGGGTGGGGGTATGCCGGACCTATTGTGGGCTTGGGGGGGGGTACGCCGGAACTTCTGTGGCCTCGGGGTGGGGGTATGCCGGACCTATTGTGGGCTTGGGGGGGGGTATGCCGGAACTTCTGTGGGCTTAGGGGGGGGTATGCCGGAACCTTTGTGGGCTCAGGGGGGGGTATGCGGGAACTTTTGTGGGCTCAGGGGGGGGTATGCCGGAATTTTTGGGGGCTCAAGGGGGGCTATGCCGGAACCTTTGTGGGCTCGGGGTGGTGGTATGCCGGACCTATTGTGGGCTTGGGGGGGGTATGCCGGAACGTTTGTGGGCTCAAGGGGGGCTATGCCGGAACCTTTGTGGGCTCGGGGTGGTGGTATGCCGGAACTATTGTGGGCTTGGGGGGGGGTATGCCGGAACTTCTGTGGGCTTAGGGGGGGGTATGCCGGAACCTTTGTGGGCTCAGGGGGGGGTATGCCGGAACGTTTGTGGGCTCAAGGGGGGTTTTGCCGGAACTTTTGTGGGCTTAGGGAGGGGTATGCCGGAACTTTTGTGGGCTCAAGGGGGGGTATGTCGGAACTTTTGTGGGCTCGGGGGGGGGGCTATGCCGGAACTTTTGTGGGCTTGGGCGGAGGGGGTATGCCGGAACTATTGTGGGCTTAGGGGGGGGGGTATGCCGGAACTTTTGTGGGCTTAGGGGGGGGTAGGCCGGAACTTTTGGGCGCTTAGGGGGGGGTATGCCGGAACTTTTGGGGGCTTGGGGGGGGTATGCCGGAACTTTTGGGGGCCCAAGGGGGGGGTATGCCGGAACTTTTGAGGGCTTAGGGGGGGGGTATGCCGGAACTTTTGGGGGCTCCGGGGGGGGTATGCCGGAACTTTTGTGGGCTCAAGGGGGGTTTTGCCGGAACTTTTGTGGGCTTAGGGATGGGAATGCCGGAACTTTTAGGGGCTCAGAGGGGGCTATGCCGGAACCTTTGTGGGCTCGGGGGGGGGGGTAGGCCGGAACTATTGTGGGCTTGGGGGGGGCTATGCCGGAACTTCTGTGGGCTTAGGGGGGAGTATGCTGGAACCTTTGTGGGCCCAGGGGGGGTTTTCCGGAACTTTTGGGGGCTCACGGGGGGGTATGCCGGAACTTTTGTGTGCTCAGGGGGGGGTATGCTGGAGCTTTTGTGGGCTCAGGGGAGGGTATGCCGGAACTTTTGTGGGCTCAGGGGAGGGTGAGCCGGAAGTTTTGTGGGCTTAGGGAGGGGTATGCCTGAACTTTTGGGGGCTCACGGGGGTATGACGGAACTTTTGTGGGCTCAGGGGGGGGGTATGTTGGAACTTTTGGCGGCTCAGGGGGGGGGGTATTCCGGAACTTTTGTGGGCTCAAGGGGGGGTATGCCGGAACTTTTGGGGGCTTTGGATGGGGTTTGCCAGAACTATTGTGGGCTTTGGGGGGGGTATGCCGGACCTTTTGTGGGCTTAGGGGGGGGTATGCCGGAACTTTTGGCGGCTAAGAGGGGGGTATGCCGGAACTTTTGTGCGCTCAAGGGGGGGTATGCGGGAACTATCGTGGGCGTGGGGGGGGGGTATGCCGGAACTTTTGTGGGCTTAGGGGGGGGTATGCTGGAACCTTTGTGGGCTCCGGGGTGGTATGCAGGAACTTTTGGGGGCTTGGGGGGGGTATGCCGGAACTTTTGGGGGCTCAGGGGGGGGAATGCCGGAACTTTTGTGGGCTCGGGGGGGGGGTATGCCGGAACTATCGTGGGCTTAGGGGGGGGGTATACCGGAACTTTTGTGGGCTTAAGGGGGGGTATGCCGGAACCTTTGTGGGCTCCTGGGGGGTATGCAGAACTTTTGGGGGCTTAGGGGGGGGCATGCCGGAACTTTTGGGGGGCTTTGGGGGGGGTATGCCGGTACTTTTGGGGGCTTAGGGGGATATGCCGGAACTTTTGGTGGCTCACGGGGGGGTATGCCGGAACTTTTGTGGGCTCGGGGGGGTATGCCGGGACTTTTGTGTGCTCAGGGGGGGGTATGCCGGAACTTTTGTGGGCTTAGGGGGGGTATGCCGGAACTTTTCGCGGCTAAGAGGGGGGTATGCCGGAACTTTTGTGGGCTCAAGGGGGGGTATGCCGGAACGTTTGTGGGCTCGGGGGGGGGATGCCGGAACTATTGTGGGCTTAGGGGGGGGTAGGCCGGAACTTTTGTGGGCTTAGGGGGGGGTATGCCGGAACTTTTGTGCGCTCCGGGTGGGTATGCCGGAACTTTTTGGGGCGTAGGGGGGGGGTATGCCGGAACTTTTGGGGGGCTTAGGGGGGGGTATGCCGGAACTTTTGGGGGCTCAAGGGGGGGTATGCCTGAGCTTTTGTGGGCTCAGGGGGGGCTATGCCGGAACTTTTGTGGGCTCGGGGGGGTATGCCGGAACTGTTGTGGGCTTAGGGGGGGTATGCCGGAACTTTTGGGGGCTTAGGGGGGGGGTATGCTGAAACCTTTCCGGGCTTAGGGGGGGTATGCCGGAACTTTTGGGGGCTTAGGGGGGGGTATGCCGGAAGTGTTGGGGACTTGGGGGGGGTATGCCGGAATTTTGTGGGCTCGGGGGGAGGCTGCCGAAACTTTTGTGTGCTCAAGGGGGGGTATGCCGGAGCTTTTGTGGGCTCAGGGGGGTATGCCGCAAATATTGTGGGCTTAGGGGAGGGTAGGCCGGAACTTTTGTGGGCTTAGGGAGGGGTATGCCGGAGCTTTCGTGGGCTCAAGGGGGGGATATGCCGTAACGTTTGTAGGCTCGCGGGGGGGGTATAGCGGAAATTTTGTGGGCTCACGGGGGGGGGAATGCCGGGACTTTTGTGGGCTTAGGGGGGGTATGCCGGAACCTTTCGCGGCTAAGAGGGGGGTATGCCGGAACTTTTGTGGGCTCAAGGGGGGGTATGCCGGAACGTTTGTGGGCTCGGGGGGGAGGGGGATGCCGGAACTATCGTGGGCTTATGGGGGGGTAGGCCGGAACTTTTGTGGGCTTAGGGGGGGGTATGCCGGAAACTTTGTGGGCTCCGGGGGGGTATGCAGGAACTTTTGGGGGCTTAGGGGGGGGGGTATGCCGGAACTTTTTGGGGGCTTAGGGGGGGGTATGCCGCAACTTTTGGCGTTTTTGGGGGGTATGCCGGAACTTCTCTGGGCTTAGGGGGGGGTATGCCGGAACTTTTGTGCGCTCCGGCTGGCTATGCCGGAACTTTTGTGGGCTCACAGGGGGGTATGAGGGAACTTTTTGGGGCTCAAGAGGGGGTATGCCGAAACTTTTGGTGGCTCAAGGGGGGGTATGCCGGAACTTTTGAGGGCTCGGGGGGGGGGGTATGCCGAAACTTTTGTGTGCTCAAGGGGGGGTATGCCTGAGATTTTGTGGGCTCAAGGGGGGCTATGCCGGAACTTTTGTGGGCTCGGGGGGGTATGCCGGAACTATTGCGGGCTTAGGGGGGGTATGGCGGAACTTTTGGGGGCTTGGGGGGGGTATGCCGAAACCTTTGTGGGCTCAGGGGGGGTATGCCGGAACTTTTGGGGGCTCAGGGGGGGGTATGCCGGAACTGTTGGGGACTTGGGGGGGGGTATGCCGGAACTTTTGTGGGCTCGGGCGGGGTGTGCCGAAACTTTTGTGTGCTCAAGGGGGGGTACCGGGCAAATACGAATATTTTTAAAATACGAATATTTTGCAAGAAAAAAAACAATCTATATTTAGCAAAGGTTTTTGTTTTTGCCACTAAATGGCCCAAAAAATAATTCATTTTTGCGATTATTTTGAATTTGGGAGCCAAAAACTGTGTATTCCAGCCCTACAATAAATTTATCTTTTACGATTAATTTTTGTCCCACTACCATTTTGCGTTTGATATTGTGTCCTCAATGCCGCTGTTTGCATCAAATCTTGCAGGGAGGGACCAAACTTATCAGTTGTCTTGCAGTTGTCCACCTGATGAAATAAGTTTGTTCCATGCACAACAAAGCTTGTCACAACATGAAGAATACACACAAAACTCTCATCAAAACCTTACTGGACTTCAACACTGTCATCTGCGGTCATCTGCGGTCGGGGAAGATAGGGGAAGCAACAAGGGTCCTTGCATCATACCTGTATGATTGTTCAAAAAAAGTACAAACCCTACACTCTCCGAATTATTTATTTAATTAACCTATTTTTTTGGCGAAATCTTGTGTCCCGAACGGCAGAATTATTTAAAATTTTTGCGTTTCTTGCTTTTTTTGCGCTCGGAAAAAAACACTCTAGAATTAAATATTTTGGCAAAATATTGGAATTTGCCCGGGATGCCGGAGCTTTTGTGGGCTCACGGGGGGCTATGCCGGAACTTTTGTGGGTCCGGGGGGGTATGCCGGAACTATTGTGGGCTTAGGGGGGGTATGCCGGAACTTTGGGGGCCTAAGGGGGAGGTATGCCGAAACCTTTGTGGGCTCAGGGGGGGTATGCCGGAACTTTTGGGGGCTTAGGGGGGGGTATGCCGGAACTGTTGGGGACTTGGGGGGGGTATGCCGGAACTTTTGTGGGCTCGGGGGGGGGTGTGCCGAAACTTTTGTGTGCTCAAGGGGGGGTATGCCGGAGGTTTTGTGGGCTAACGGGGGGCTGTGCCGGAATTTTAGTGGGCTCGGAAGGGTATGCCGGAACTATTGTGGGCTTAGGGGGGGTATGCCGGAACTTTTGGGGGCTTAGGGGGGGGTATGCCGGAACCTTTGTGGGCTCAGGGGAGGGTATGCCGGAACTTTTGTGGGCTTAGGAAGGTGTATGCCGGAGTTTTCGTGGGCTCAAGGGGGGGATATGCCGGAACGTTTGTAGGCTCGCGTGGGGGGGGGGTATGCCGGAACTTTTGTGGGCTCAGGGTGGGGGGGGTATGCCGGAACTTTTGTGGGCTTAGGGAGGGGTATGCCGGAGCTTTCGTGGGCTCGAGGGGGGGATATGCCGGAACTTTTGAAGGCTCGCGGGGGGGGGTATGCCGGAACTTTTGTGGGCTCAGGGGTGGGGGGGGTATGCCGGAACTTTTGTGGGCTTAGGGGGGGTATGCCGGAACTTTTCGCGGCTAAGAGGGGGGTATGCCGGAACTTTTGTGGGCTCAAAAGGAGGTATGCCGGAACGTTTGTGGGCTCGGGGGGGGGGATGCTTGAACTATCGTGGGCTTATGGGGGGGTAGGCCGGAACTTTTGTGGGCTTAGGGGGGGGTATGCCGGAACCTTTGTGGGCGGCGGGGGGTATGCAGGAACTTTTGGGGGCTTAGGGGGGGGGTATGCCGGAACTTTTGGGGGCTTAGGGGGGGGTATGCCGGAACTTTTGTGGGCTTAGGGAGGGGTATGCCGGAGCCTTCGTGGGCTCAAGGGGGGGATATGCCGGAACGTTTGTAGGCTCGCGTGGGGGGGGGTATGCCGGAACTTTTGTGGGCTCAGGGTGGGGGGGGTATGCCGGAACTTTTGTGGGCTTAGGGAGGGGTATGCCGGAGCTTTCGTGGGCTCGAGGGGGGGATATGCCGGAACTTTTGAAGGCTCGCGGGGGGGGGTATGCCGGAACTTTTGTGGGCTCAGGGGTGGGGGGGGTATGCCGGAACTTTTGTGGGCTTAGGGGGGGTATGCCGGAACTTTTCGCGGCTAAGAGGGGGGTATGCCGGAACTTTTGTGGGCTCAAGGGGAGGTATGCCGGAACGTTTGTGGGCTCGGGGGGGGGATGCTTGAACTATCGTGGGCTTATGGGGGGGTAGGCCGGAACTTTTGTGGGCTTAGGGGGGGGTATGCCGGAACCTTTGTGGGCGGCGGGGGGGTATGCAGGAACTTTTGGGGGCTTAGGGGGGGGGTATGCCGGAACTTTTGGGGGCTTAGGGGGGGGTATGCCGGAACTTTTGTGGGCTTAGGGAGGGGTATGCCGGAGCCTTCGTGGGCTCAAGGGGGGGATATGCCGTAACGTTTGTAGGCTCGCTGGGGGGGGGGTATGCCGGAACTTTTGTGGGCTCAGGGTGGGGGGGGTATGCCGGAACTTTTGCAGGCTTAGGGAGGGGTATGCCGGAGCTTTCGTGGGCTCGAGGGGGGGATATGCCGGAACTTTTGAAGGCTCGCGGGGGGGGGGATGCCGGAACTTTTGTGGGCTCAGGGTGGGGGGGGTATGCCGGAACTTTTGTGGGCTTAGGGGGGGTATGCCGGAACTTTTCGCGGCTAAGAGGGGGGTATGCCGGAACTTTTGTGGGCTCAAGGGGGGGTATGCCGGAACGTTTGTGGGCTCGGGGGGGGGATGCCCGAACTATCGTGGGCTTATGGGGGGGTAGGCCGGAACTTTTGTGGGCTTAGAGGGGGGGTATGCCAGAACCATTGTGGGCTCCGGGGGGGTATGCAGGAACTTTTGGGGGCTTAGGGGGAGGGTATGCCGGAACTTTCCGGGGGCTCACAGGGGGGTATGAGGGAACTTTTTGGGGCTCAGGAGGGGGTATGCCGGAACTTTTGGTGGCTCAAGGGCGGGGTATGCCGAAACGTTTGTGTGCTCAAGGGGGGGTATGCTGGAACTTTTATGGGCTAAGGGGGGGCTATGCCGGAACTTTTGTGGGCTCGGGGGGGTATGCCGGAACTATTGTGGGCTTAGGGGGGGTATGCCGGAACTTTTGGGGGCTTAGGGGGGGGTATGCCGAAACCTTTGTGGGCTCAGGGGGGGTATGCCGGAACTGTTGGGGACTTGGGGGGGGGTATGCCGGAACTTTTGTGGGCTCAGGGGGGGGGTGCCGAAACTTTTGTGTGCTCAAGGGGGGGTATGCCGGAGCTTTTGTGGGCTCACGGGGGGCTATGCCGGATTTTTTGTGGGCTCGGGGGGGTATGCCGGAACTATTGTGGGCTTAGGAAGGGTATGTCGGAACTTTTGGGGGCTTAGGGGGGGGTATGCCGGAACCTTTGTGGGCTCAGGGGAGGGTATGCCGGAACTTTTGTGGGCTTAGGGAGGGGTAGGCCGGAGCTTTCGTGGGCTCAAGGGGGGGATATGCCCGAACTTTTGTAGGCTCGCGGGGGGGGGGGGGATTCCGGAACTTTTGTGGGCTCATGGCGGGGGGGGTATGCCGGAACTTTTCGCGGCTAAGAGGGGGGTATGCCGGAGCTTTTGTGGGCTCAAGGGGGGGGATGCCGGAACGTTTGTGGGCTCGGAGGGGGGATGCCGGAACTTTTGTGGGCATAGGGGGGGGTATGCCGGAACCTTTGTGGGCTCCGAGGGGGTATGCAGGAACTTTTGAGGGCTTAGGGGGGGGGTATGCCGGAACTTTTTGAGGGCTTAGGGGGGGGTATGCCGGAACTTTTGGGGGCTTTGGGGGGGTATGCCAGAACTTCTCTGGGCTTAGGGGGGGGTATGCCGGAACTTTTGTGCGCTCAGGCTGGCTATGCCGGAACTTTTGGGGGCTCAGCGGGGGGGTATGCCAGAACTTTTGTGGGCTCACAGGGGGGTATGAGGGAACTTTTTGGGGCTCAGGAGGGGGTATGCCGGAACTTTTGGTGGCTCAGGGAGGGGTATGCCGAAACTTTTGTGTGCTCAAGGGGGGGTATGTTTGAGCTTTTATGGGCTCAGGGGGGGCTATGCCGGAGTTTTGTGGGCTCGGAGGGGTTTGCCGGAACTATTGTCGGCTTAGGGGGGGTATGCCGGAACTTTTGGGGGCTTAGGGGGCGGTATGCCGAAACCTTTGTGGGCTCAGGGGGGGTATGCCGGAACTTTTGGGGGCTTAGGGGGGGGTATGCCGGAAATGTTGGGGACTTGGGGGGGGTAAGCGGAACTTTTGGGGGCTCATGGGGGCGTATGCCGGAACTTTTGTGGGCTCAAGGGGGGGTATGCCGAAACTTTTGTGTGCTCAAGGGGGGGTATGCCGGAGCTTTTGTGGGCTCAAGGGGGGGTATGCCGGAGCTTTTGTGGGCTCACAGGGGGCTATGCCGGAACTTTTGTGGGCTCGGGGGGGGATGCCGGAACTATTGTGGGCTTAGGGGGGGTATGCAGGAACTTTTGGGGGCTTAGGGGAGGTATGCCGGAACTTTTGGGGGCTTAGGGGGGGGTATGCCGGAACCGTTGGGGACTTGGGGGGGGGTATGCCGGAATTTTTTGGGGCTTAGCAGGGGGTATGCTGGAATTGTTGTGCGGTTAGGGCGGGTATGCCGGAACTTTTGTGGGCTCAGGGCGGGGTATGCCGGAACTTTTGTGTGCGCAGGGGGGAGTATGCCGGAACTTTTGTGGGCTCAAGGGGGGGTATGCCGCAGCTTTTGGGGGCTCGGGGAGGGGGGGGTGCCGGAACTTTTGTGGGCTCGCGGGGGGGGGGGTATGCCGGAACTATTATGGGCTTAGGGGGGGGTATGCCGGAACTTTTGTGGGCTCAAGGGGGGGGGTATGCCGGAACTTTTGGGGGCTTTGGGGGGGGGATGCCGGAATTTTTGTGGGCTTAGGGGGGGGTATGCCGGAACTTTTGTGGGCTTAGGGGGGGGTATGCCGGAATTTTTGGCGGCTAAGAGGGGGGTATGCCGGAACTTTTGTGGGCTCAAGGGGGGGTATGCCGGAAATATCATGGGCTTAGGGTGGGGTATGCCGGAACAATTGTGGGCTTAGGGGGGGGGTATGCTGGAACCTTTGTGGGCTTGGGGGGGGTATGCCGGAACTTTCGGCGGCCTAGGGGGGGGTATGCCGGAACTTTTGTGGGCTCAAGGGGGGGGTATGCCAGAACTTTTGTGGGCTCAGGGGGGGTATGCCGGAACTTTTTCGGGCACAAGGGGGGGGTATGCCGGAACTTTTGGTGGCTCGGGGGGGGTTATGCCGGAACTTTTATGTGCTCATGGGGGGCGTATGCCGGAGCCTTTGTGGGCTCAGGGGGGACTATGCCGGAACCTTTGTCGGCTCGGGGGGATATGCCGAAACTATTGTGGGCTTAGGGGGGGTATGCCGAAACCTTTGTGGGCTCACGGAGGGGAGATGCCGGAACTTTTGTGGGCTCGCGGGGGGGGGTATGCGGGAACTTTTGTGGGGTCAGGGGGGGGGGTATGCCGGAACTTTGGTGGGCTTAGGGGGGGTATGCCGGAACTTGTCGCGGCTAAGAGGGGGGTATGCAGGAACTTTTGGGGGCGTAGGGGGGGGGGTATGCCGGATCTTTTGGGGGGCTTAGGGGGGGGTATGCCGGAACTTTTGGGGGCTTTGGGGGGGTATGCCGGAACATCTCTGGGCTTAGGGGGGGGTATGCCGAAACTTTTGTGGGCTCGGGGGGGTATGCCGGAACTATTGTGGGCTTAGCGGGGGTATGCCGGAACTTCTCTGGGCTTAGGGGGGGGTATACCGGAACTTTTGTGCGCTCCGGGTGGGTATGCCGGAACTTTTGGGTCCTCAAGGGGGGGGTATGCCGGAACTTTTGTGGGCTCAAGGGGGGATATGAGGGGACTTTTTGAGGCTCACGAGGGGGTATGCCGGAACTTTTGTGCGCTCACAGGGGGGCATGAGGGAACTTTTTGGGGCCGAGGAGGGGGTATGCCGAAACTTTTGGTGGCTCAGGGGGGGGGGGTATGCCGAAACTTTTGTGGGCTCAAGGGGGGATATGAGGGGACGTTTTGGGGCTCAGGAGGGGGGGGTATGCCGGAACTTTGATGGGCTCACAGGGGGGTATGCCGGAACTTTCTGATGCTCAGGGGGGGTAATGCCGGAACTTTTGGTGGCTCAGGGGGGGGGGTATGCCGAAACTTTTGTGTGCTTAAGGGGGGATATGAGGGGACTTTTTGGGGCTCAGGAGGGGGTATGCCGGATCTATTGTGGGCTTAGGGGGGGTATGCCGAAACCTTTGTGGGCTCAGGGGGGGTATGCCGGAACATTTGGGGGCTTAGGGGGGGGTATGCCGGAACTGTTGGGGACTTGGGGGGGGGGTATGCCGGAACTTTTGGGGGCTCACGGGGGGCTGTGACGGAACTTTTGTGGGCTCGGGGAGGTATGCCGGAACTATTGTGGGCTTGGGGGGGGTATGCCGGAACTTTTGGGGGCTTAGGGGGGGGTATGCCGGAACCTTTGTGGGCTCAGGGGAGGTTATGCCGGAACTTTTGTGGGCTTAGGGAGGGGTATGCTGGAGCTTTTGTGGGCTCAAGGGGGTTGGGTATGCCGGAACTTTTGGGGGCTCAGGGGGGGGGGTATGCCGGAACTTTTGTGGGCTTAGGGGGGGTATGCCGGAACTTTCGGAGGCTAAAAGGGGGGTATGCCGGAACTTTTGTGGGCTCAAGGGGGGGTATGCCGGAACGTTTGTGGGCTCAAGGGGGGGGTATGCTGGAACTTTTTCGGGTACAAGGGGGGGGTATGCCGGAACTTTTGGTGGCTCGGGGGGGGTTATGCCGGAACTTTTATGTGCTCATGGGGGGGGTATGCCGGAGCCTTTGTCGGCTCAGGGGGGACTATGCCGGAACCTTTGTGGGCTTAGGGGGGGTATGCCGAAACCTTTGTGGGCTCACGGGGGGGACATGCCGGAACTTTTGGGGGCTCAGGGCCGGGGTATGCCAGAACTATTGTGGGCTTAGGGGGGGGTATGCGGCAACTTTTGTGGGCTCAGGGGGGGGGTATGCCGGAACTTTTCGCGGCTAAGAGGGGGGTATGCCGGAACTTTTGTGGGCTCAAGGGGGGGTATGCAGGAACTTTTGGGGGCGTAGGGGGGGGGTATGCCGGATCTTTTGGGGGGCTTGGGGGGGGGTATGCCGGAACTTTTGGGGGCTTTGGGGGTGTATGCCGGAACATCTCTGGGCTTAGGGGGGGGTATGCTGAAACTTTTGTGGGCTCGGGGGGGTATGCCGGAACTATTGTGGGCTTAGCGGGGGTATGCCGGATCTTCTCTGGGCTTAGGGGGGGGTATACCGGAACTTTTGTGCGCTCCGGGTGGGTATGCCGGAACTTTTGGGGGCTCAAGGGGGGGGTATGCCGGAACTTTTGTGGGCTCACAGGGGGGTATGAGGGAACTTTTTGGGGCTGAATAGGGGGCATGCCGGAACTTTTGGTGGCTCAAGGGGGGGGTATGCTGAAACTTTTGTGGGCTCGGGGGGGTATGCCGGAACTATTGTGGGGGTATGCCGGAGCTTTTGTGGGCTTAGGGGGGGGTATGCGGGAACTTTTGGTCGCTCAGGGGGGGGTATGCCGAAATCTTTGTGTGCTCAAGGGGGGATATGAGGGGACTTTTTGGACTTAGGGGGGGGTATGCCGGAACTTTTGAGGACTTAGGGGGGGGTATGCCGGAACTTTTGGGGGCTCAGGGGGGGGTATGCCGGAACTTTTGAGGACTTAGGGGGGGGTATGCCGGAACTTTTGGGGACTTAGGGGGGGGTATGCCGGAACTTTTGAGGACTTAGGGGGGGGTATGCCGGAACTTTTGAGGACTTAGGGGGGGGTATGCCAGAACTTTTGGGGACTTAGGGGGGGGTATGCCGGAACTTTTGAGGACTTAGGGGGGGGTATGCCGGAACTTTTGAGGACTTAGGGGGGGGTATGCCGGAACTTTTGAGGACTTAGGGGGGGGTATGCCGGAACTTTTGAGGACTTAGGGGGGGGTATGCCGGAACTTTTGAGGACTTAGGGGGGGGTATGCCGGAACTTTTGAGGACTTAGGGGGGGGTATGCCGGAAATTTTGGGGGCTCAGGGGGGGGTATGCCGGAACTTTTGGGGGCTATGGGGGGGGTATGCCGGAACCTTTGGGGGCTTAGGGGGGGGTATGCCGGAACTTTTGAGGACTTAGGGGGGGGTATGCCGGAACTTTTGGGGGCTCAGGGGGGGGTATGCCGGAACTTTTGGGGGCTTAGGGGGGGGTATGCCGGAACTTTTGGGGGCTCAGGGGGGGGTATGCCGGAACTTTTGGGGGCTTAGGGGGGGGTATGCCGGAACTTTTGGGGGCTCAGGGGGGGGTATGCCGGAACTTTTGAGGACTTAGGGGGGGGTATGCCGGAACTTTTGGGGGCTCAGGGGGGGGTATGCCGGAACTTTTGGGGGCTTAGGGGGGGGTATGCCGGAACTTTTGGGGGCTCAGGGGGGGGTATGCCGGAACTTTTGAGGACTTAGGGGGGGGTATGCCGGAACTTTTGGGGGCTCAGGGGGGGGTATGCCGGAACTTTTGAGGACTTAGGGGGGGGTATGCCGGAATTTTTTCGGGACTTAGGGGGGGGTATGCCGGAACTTTTGAGGACTTAGGGGGGGGTATGCCGGAACTTTTGAGGACTTAGGGGGGGGTATGCTGGAACTTTTGTGGGCTCAGGGGGGGGTATGCCGGAACTTGTGGGGGCTCACGGGGGGGGGTATGCCGGAAGTTTTGAGGACGTAGGGGGGGGTATGCCGGAACTTTTGAGGACTTAGGGGGGGTATGCCGGAACTTTTGGGGGCTCAGGGGGGGGTATGCCGGAATTTTTGAGGGCTCAGGGGGGGGTATGCCGGAACTTTTGGGGACTTAGGGGGGGGTATGCCGGAACTTTTGAGGACTTAGGGGGGGTATGCCGGAACTTTTGGGGGCTCAGGGGGGGCTATGCCGGAACTTTTGGGGGCTCAGGGGGGGGTATGCCGAAACCTTTGGGGCTTAGGGGGGGGTATGCCGGAACTTTTGAGGACTAAGGGGGGGGTATGCCGGAACTTTTGGGGGCTCAGGGGGGGGTATGCCGGAACTTTTGAGGACTTAGGGGGGGGTATGCCGGAACTTTTGGGGGCTCAGGGGGGGGTATGCCGGAACTTTTGAGGGCTTAGGGGGGGGTATGCCGGAACTTTTGGGGGCTTAGGGGGGGGTATGCCGGAACCTTTGGGGGCTTAGGGGGGGGTATGCCGGAACTTTTGAGGACTTAGGGGGGGGTATGCCGGAACTTTTGGGGGCTCAGGGGGGGGTATGCCGAAACTTTTGAGGACTTAGGGGGGGGTATGCCGGAACTTTTGGGGGCTTAGGGGGGGGTACGCCGGAACTTTTGAGGACTTAGGGGGGGGTATGCCGGAACTTTTGGGGGCTCAGGGGGGGGTATGCCGGGACTTTTGAGGACTTAGGGGGGGGTATGCCGGAACTTTTGGGGGCTCAGGGGGGGGGTATGCCGGAACTTTTGGGGGCTTAGGGGGGGGTATGCCGGAACTTTTGGGGGCTCAGGGGGGGGTATGCCGGAATTTTTTCGGGACTTAGGGGGGGGTATGCCGAAACTTTTGGGGGCTCAGGGGGGGGTATGCCGGAACTTTTGAGGACTTAGGGGGGGGTATGCCGGAATTTTTTCGGGACTTAGGGGGGGGTATGCCGGAACTTTTGAGGACTTAGGGGGGGGTATGCCGGAACTTTTGAGGACTTAGGGGGGGGTATGCTGGAACTTTTGTGGGCTCAGGGGGGGGTATGCCGGAACTTGTGGGGGCTCACGGGGGGGGTATGCCGGAAGTTTTGAGGACGTAGGGGGGGGTATGCCGGAACTTTTGAGGAGTTAGGGGGGGTATGCCGGAACTTTTGGGGGCTCAGGGGGGGGTATGCCGGAATTTTTGAGGGCTCAGGGGGGGGTATGCCGGAACTTTTGGGGACTTAGGGGGGGGTATGCCGGAACTTTTGAGGACTTAGGGGGGGGTATGCCGGAACTTTTGGGGGCTCAGGGGGGGCTATGCCGGAACTTTTGGGGGCTCAGGGGGGGGTATGCCGAAACCTTTGGGGGCTTAGGGGGGGGTATGCCGGAACTTTTGAGGACTAAGGGGGGGGTATGCCGGAACTTTTGGGG